>APFE030973560.1:91435-104418 GCA_000404065.3 Pinus taeda
ACATGTTGCTTCCACAAGTATGGTTGTCCTAATAATACATCACAAACATCAAGGGGAGCAACGTCACACAATACCTCATCCATGAAGGGTTTTATGTTGTATGTAAGGCGACATTGCTAGCTTACGAGAAGATCCCGTAGTCACTAAAGGATTTGGGCAAAGCTGTTCATCATCATGTTCCTTTGCCACTTGAGGACTTCTTCGAGCAAGATTTTGATAGGATCTCCTGCCCCCTCATCTTTATTTTCAATCGCCATGGCGGCCGTCGGGATTTGCGAGGCTGGTCTTGTAAAGGTTCGACTAGTTCAAGCCGTAACTCCTTATATCCCGACCTTGTTGGGGACATGCAAAGAAAAACAGAGAAAAAGTAGACCGCTCTGATACCACTGATTTGGATTTAAATAGGAACACAAAAAATTACACAGATAACCACAAATACAAAGATGAAGTGGAAATAATACTTCATTTCATTTTTGTGAAATACTGAAATATACTTACAAACAAAATTGGAAATAAACCAGCTAGGGTGATGGTAGCTTATCTCTAAGAAGAGATGTGGCGGCTACATGCCTCTAAACTCTATTACAATGAGGCTCGAAGGCCTATTTTATTATTGAGAAACAATGGAAAACCCTAAACATCCAGAAAACTAACCCTAGAAGATGAAACGCCAAACTGTGGGCCCCGTTTGGGTAAATTGGTACATCAACTTCCTAGGGTCGTAACTTTGGCATATGATCTCCGTTTGACGTGCACAATATATCGTTAGAAAGATCTATCCAAGAACTACAACTTTGGGAAGAGAAGAATTGGTTGATGGACTCATGTTTCTCCTAGGTTTCCCAGAAAATGTCGTTTAAGGCCTCAAAACGATTCCAAAAGTTCAGGACTTGAAAAACTGCTAAAAATAGTAAATTGTGCTACAATTAAGGAAACTGAAAAGATGAAAGAAACAATGGTGGGGGTCCAAGTGGACTTGGTGGTTGGCTACCAATATCCACCTAGATCATTCCTCCCCCCTTAGGAAGAAATGGTCCTCATTGCATTGAGTTCCTCCATGAGATGAGGAAACTTCTGCTGAACTTGGTCGCTGGTGAGCCACTTGCCCTAGTGAAGGAGTTGGCCTGCTTTGAAAATTCGATACAGTTGGGTATTCTGTAGGGGAGTGTGCTTTATCTATGTGTTCATGATATGATTAGTTGCAGCTTGTTCCATGCAATATGGATTTAACTCGGTGGGTGTGAGCTGTTCTGCAATGTCGGATGTGTTTAGAAATGGTGGAAAGTATAGCCGAAGGTGATCCACATTGAACACTGGGTGCAAGCCAAGGAATGGGGGAATGTTGAGCTCAAATGCATTATCTCCCATAGCCTTGGTAATGGTGTAAGGACCATATCAGAGTGGTCTAAGTTTTCGATAGGCTTCGGTAAGGCATTTCTTTTGCAAATGTAACCAAACTTTGTTGCCCACCTGAAACTTGTGTGGCACCCGATGTTGATCATGTCGCTACTTGTACTTGGCATTTTATTTCTCCAGAATGTCATGAAATTGCTGGCGAATATGTTGGATGTGCTCATTGAAGTTTTTTTCCTTATCTATTTCAAATTGGACATGAGCCGAATCTGTGTGAGTAGCTACAAATGGCATGGCCACATCAATGGGACATAGTGGCTGGAATCCCAAGCCCAACTAAAAAGGGTTGTGGCCAGTCAAGCTGTGGAGAGCCTGGTTGTAGCTGTGCTGAACATAGGGGAGGCCCTCATCCCATGTAAGTGGATTCTTTGAGCTTTACATGCGCAGAATGTGCACGATCATCCTATTCACATCCTCTATCTAGCCATTAGTTTGAGGATGGAAGGCTGTGGACTTAGTGAGTTTGGTGTCCAGCATTGACCAAAGTCTGGACCAAAATGTAATGAGGAACTTGCTGTCCTGATCTGAGATGATATACTGTGGGATCCCAAAGTGTACCCACACTCATTCAAATAAGAGTTTAGCAGTGGCTTCTACTGTGATAGTCTTCTTGCAGGTCGCCATAATGGCCATCTTCGAGAACCTGTCAACGACAACAAAAACATAGTCATTTCCATGATTAGTAGAAGGAAGGCTCAACATGTAATTCATGGAGATGGATTCCCAAGGTTGACTAGGGGTAGGTAGCGGGGTATAAAGGCCTTGCTTCTTAATGATCGGTTTGGCAGTAGCGCAGGCAATGCATGATCTGATGTACTTCCCGACATCCTGTCGAAGATTCGACCAATAGAAATACTTCTGTAGTACTGCCACCATTTTCTCGACCCTGAAATGCCCAACAACCCGGCTGTAGTGTGCTTCCCAGATCATCTTGGCATGCTCGCTTGAAGGAACACAAAGGTGACCTAGATGGCATAACAGGGCATCCTAGAGATGAAAATCTGGAACATGCTGACCTTCCAAGAGTGTCTAGTATGTGTGGCTGAATTTTGGGTCACTTTTGTAGAGAAGTGTCCAATCGGAAGTCTTGTGCCCATAAGAGTTGAGAACGGTGGTTAATGCCATGATTGGTGGTCAACTAAGGTAATCTACAACATTATTGGTGCTGCCTTCTTATACTTGATATTTAAATGGAACTGTTGCAAGTATGTCGACCACTTTTGATGGCGATCATTTTACAATTTCCCTTGAGTCTGTATGAACTGCAAGAGTTGGTGGCCTGTGTGGATGACCGTTTCCTTCCCCAAAATGTAATGCTTCCATTGTCGGCAAACCCGCACAATGGAATACATCTCTTCGCCATATGTGGGATACTTCTGGACTGTGTTTGAAAGTGTCTCACTGTGATATGCTACTGGATGCCCATGTTGAGTAAGGACTGCCCCAATAGCATAGTTAGAGGCTCAAATGGTTGTTGCAAGTTTGGTAATATGAGCACTAGTGTTGGGTAGAGGCAAGATTTCAACTCTATGAATGCCTTCTATTGAGACTCAGACCAAAATAATTTTTCTTTCACTCCTCCCTTGGTGACTTGACTTAAGGGCCAAGTGATATGAGAAAATCCCAACACAAACCTACAATAGAAGTTGGCAAGACCTAGAAAGTTGTGGAGCTCTGTTAGAGTGGTTGGAGATGACCAATCTCGAATGAATTGGATCTTGGCTGGATCCAAATGCACCCCTTGTTCATCAATAATGTATCCCAGATATTGAACTTGGGTCATACCAAAAGTGCATTTCTCCAAATTGGCACATAACTTGTGTTGCTGCAGTGTTTGGAGAACATGTCGGATGTGGTGGAGGTTCTCTTCCCAAATCTGGCTGAAGATCAAGATGTCATCCAAGTATACCACTACAAATGAGTTTGTGAATGGATACAATATGTCATCCATTAGCCTCATGAAGGTTGCATGAGCATTTGTCAATCCGAAAGGCATAACTGACCATTCAAAAAGACCCTCCTTGGAATTGAAGGCTATCTTCCACACATTGGAGGGTTCGATTGGTAGCTGGTGATATCCTGACTTTAAATCAATCTTGCTGAAATATCCCCCCCCTTCAGTTGGTCCAAGAGGTCATCAATCCATGGGATCGAGTACCTATTACAGACAGTGACCTTGTTCAGCACCCGATAGTCAATGCAGAGTCTCCAAGTCCCATCCTTCTTTTGTACCAACATGATCGGGATCCCACAAGGCGATGAACTCGGACGGATGTGACCTTTCTGCAATAGCTCCTAAACATGCCTCTTGATGTCATCGTTCTCTAGAACAGAGCGTCGATAGATAGGTCCATTAGGCAGTGGCACACCTAGGGTTAGATCGATGGAGTGCTTGACCTGACAGTGTAGAGGAACCCCCGCGGGGGACGTGAAGATGTCTTTGTACTCCTCCATGACCTTGTCCATATGTAGTTGTCATACAGAGGGGCCCTGTCTGGAGGTCGTGGCCACCGTCTTCTTCTTTCCTTGAGGGTGTATCATCAGGAAAAAAAATTCCCTGTTTTGGAAATGAGCTTACTGCATTGTTTTACAGTAACCAAAGAGATGGCGGTAGGCGGTGCTACCTCCAGTATCCTGTACAACTTATTTCCCAAAGTAACAATAACAACATGGGGCCTTGATTCATACACAACATGTCGCTTCCACAATTATGGTTGTCCTAATAATACATCAAAAACATCAAGGGGAGAAACTTCACACAATACCTCATCTGTGAAGGGCTTGATGTTGTATGGAAGGTGGCACTGCTAGCTTACACGAAGATCCCGTCCTTAGTGAAGCCACTCGATGGTGTACGATTGTGGATGTGCTGTGGTCGGTAAGCCCATCCACTTCATGACCTCTACTAAAATGAGGTTCTTTTGGCTCCTGCTATCGACAATGAATTGTAGTGGGGAGCCCTTTACCCGCATCTGGGAGTGGAAGAGACGCTCCTCCTCCTCTAGATCTTCGGGCTCCTCCGTCTGGATCTTCGTGGTAGAAAAGGTGGTGTTGGGCTCCACATTGATAATCTTCTTCCCTTTGTCATTCCTCTTGTCGGGTTCTGACTCAGAGTTGGAACATGCATCTGATTCTGAAACCCCTAGCTCAGCCACTAGTGACTGCTTGGCCTGACACTCACTTGTGTTGTGAGTGGAGCTCTTATGGAACTCACACCACTTTCCTGTGTCCCTTTTCAGCTTCGTGGCACTGTTCTTTGCTTGCAACTTTGGCGGGTTGTCTTGGGCCACCCCACCTTGGCTTTGTCCTTTTTTCTATGGTTTGGGGGCACCTTTCCACTTTGGATTCACAGATCCAAAGTCTTGCTTCTTCTGTTTAAAATTTTGCTCGACCTTGATTACATATCGGTATGTCGTGCTGAGCGAGGAGATGTTCAGGAATTCTATTTCTTCTTGGATGTACTTGCACAGGAAACTGTGGTATTTGAGTACCAAATGCTGCTCCGAATCCTTGATACCCAACTTTGTGCGAAGGGTATGGAAAATATTGGTAAACTCTGGCACGTCTTGGTCCCTTCCCTGGCATAGCATGGTCCACTTTATGTATTGATCCTCATGGCTTCTGACAGGGTAGTACTGCTCCTTGATGGTAGTCTGAAATGAATTCCAAGTGGGTGTAGTTGAAAATAGTGAGCTTGTACTTTCATCCTTCTCCTCGTAGTAGGTTTCCCACTAGTCCTTGACATGGGGGGCTGCTTTGAGAAGGGCGAAAATAATCTTTTCCTGACTCAAAGAATCATGAACAAGAAAATACCCTTCTAGTACATTTAACCTTTTATCTACAACATTTGTGTATATTTGACCCTTCAAGATGGGGATTTCAAAATTAACTTGTACTTTAAAGGGTGTGGCGTTTCCAAAGTAGTTGTTGGAAGCTGATGCGTCGACTCTAGGTGGTTGCTGAAGGATCTGGGCAAAGATGTCCATCATCGCGTTCCTTTACCGCTCGAGGGCTTCTTCAAGCAATATTTTGATAGGTTCTCCTGCCCCCTTGTCTTTCTTTTAATCTGCCATGGGTGGCTGTCGAGATTTGCGAGGCTGGTCTTGCAAAGTTTTGACCAGTTCAATCCCTAACTCCTTATATCCAACCTTGTTGGGGAAATGCAAAGAAAAATAGAGAAACTGCAAACCGCTCTGATACCACTGGTCCAGATTTAAACAGGAATGCAACAAATTACAGAGATAACCACAAATAGAAATATGCAATGGAAATAATACTTCATTTCATTACTGTGAAATACTGAAATATGCTTACAAACAGAAATGAAAATAAACCAGCTAGGGAGATGGTAGCTTATCTCTGAGAAGAGATGTGGTGGCTACATGCCTCTGAACTATGTTACAATGAGATTCGAAGGCCTATTTTATTGTTGAGAAACAATGGAAAATCCTAAACATCCATAAACCTAACCCTAGAAGATGAAATGCCAAATTGTGGGCCCTATTTGGGTAAATTGATACATCAACTTCCTGGGGTCGTAAATTTGGCATACGATCTCCATTTGACATGCACAATATCTCGTTAGAAAGATCTATCCAAGAACTACAACTTTGGGAAGAGAAACATTGAACCATGGACCCGTGTTGCTCCCAGGTTTCCCAAAAAACGTCGTTTAGGGCCTCATAATGGCTCCGAAAGTTCAGGACCCAAAAAACTGCTAAAAATAGTAAACTGTGCTACAATTAAGGAAACTGAAAAGATGAAAGAAATAATGGTGGGTTCTAAGTGGACTTGGTGGGTGGCCATCAATATCCACCTGGATCAGTACTTGAGCGTGTGGTCGTCCTGACCTCATCATACTACTTTTGCAGCTCACGAACATGTGTGTTCAAGATTTGCAGGGTTGGATCTTCCTGCAGAGTTGTCACTAATTCCATGGTCTGTTAAAAAAAGGTCGATCAGTCAGTGGCTGCAGTATCCAACGTGGTCATTCCTTCTTTTATAACAGCTCCACGTTCCTCCCTAAACTCAGGCAGAGTCGAAGGCTGTGACTTGAGATGTAGCTCCATGATTTTCATGTTGAGTTCAAATTGAACTCTCCCAACTTTTGCCTTTGCCTCGCAGATGCCTGCAGCTAATTTATGTTTCTTGGCCTCTGGTTGTGCGTCCTCGGGTATGTGCAACTCTAGCACTATTCTGCATTTCTGTGTTACTGCGACTGCTAGCTTAAAGCTCTGTGCCTAGATAGTATCCCTTTCTTTCAAGGCCTATGTCTTCTCTGCAAACATTTTCTCCTTTTTCACTTGATACTCACTGATTAAACTGAGAGCGCACTACTCTCGAGCTCTCAATTCCTCTGTGACTCCTGCCTACAGCACATGAAGGAATTTTTTAGGGAGCGCTGCAATGTTCAATGCAACATCCTTAAGGGTGCTCATAATAACTCGGTCATCAGTTGATTTTGCACGTAAAGACCCTTCTGTTAGTGCAACAGATCTATGGTTCGCTATTCATACCAGTTCTACAGCTTGACTTGTCCCCGGTACCAAGCTTGTTTGTGTTGTCACCGATCTCATCGAGATCACCCTCTGTCAAGGTTAAGGGATCCACCTGCATTTTGTCCAATTTTTTCTTTTTTCGGGAACCCTCTTGCTGCTGCTCTCTGCACTTCCTTAGCCAAAATGGGGTGCTCTTCCCCTCATATCCTCCACCACCCTGCTCAAACTTCTCTTCCTCCTCGGTTTTGGGTGAAGGAGATTTTCCACTTTGCTCGGAGTCGCGTTGTTCTTGCTCTGCTTTCTCCTTTGCAGCACACTCCTTTTCCATTCGAGCCTTCTCTTTGACTTCCTTATTACGTTGCATGGCCAACTTTTTCATTGCCAATTTCATTCATTGCATCCTTCATTTTCTTTTCATCTGAGCTCCCTGCGCCCTTGCTGGTACCTACATCCAAGTATGATGGGTGTGCCATTTTGCTGTCCAACGCTTGATGACCTCCTGTATGGCATCCTTGGTGACCAAATACGCTAAATTGAACCTCTTCTACTGCAGGTCCCAATATTCCATTTTTAACAGGGGGACCCGCGCAAGGTGCAAACCTACGTAGGTCATCTACTTTGGCAGTAGGGGTGTATGAATGAGGAATTTGTCTGAGTCTAGGTCCTTGGGGACCTTCGCCTTCCCCTTGCACAGAGGGATAAATTCAGGCAACTTGGTGATGGGCTCCGCTCCCTTAGCGTCTATATCCTCGTTTCCCTATTCAGCTTCCAAATCCACAACCTTCTTAGGATGCTTATCGTTCTTCTGCTTCTAAGCTGTAGTATGTTTCCTGGGTGACTCACGCACTAGTATCGACCCCTTCTGTTTGTCTTTCTTTGGTTTCTAGGTCTCTTTAATAGGAGTGGGCTTCAGCCTAGGTGACCTCAGCGCTGTAGGCACAGGAGCCAAAGCTTCCATGTTCACAAACTCTAGAGTAGCTCCTTCGGATGCAACAGTTCCTCCAGTGCTCACAATCTTAGTAGGGTATGGTCCTAACATGGTATCACAGATGAATTTCTGGGTTAACTCTGGTAATTGATCAAATGCAAGGCTCATGACCAAATCCTCGAAGAATGCACGATTCATAAGCAAGAGACAACACAACTCAAAAACTCTAAGGGTTCAAAGTGTTCTCTGTTGGGTTAGCACGCGTAATTTATAGGGGATTTTGAATTCAAATCTGACCGTTCCCACCATGATTCATCCATTAATGCTATTTTGGCTACAGAACTTCAAAGATTTTGGCCTTAATTTCCACCAACCCACTCCTCTTAACCATCTTCTAGTTATCAAATCATGAATAGTGACTCCAATGGTCACTTTCTGGATGTGCTACGCGGTACCTCTTTTCATAGCGCAACTCCCTTTGTGCAGCTTCTGATACTGTAACGTCACCCTTTTGCGTGCAGTCCTCCTACTGCGTAGTCCTCCAATCTGGGTAGTGTAGTTTATAGTCTCGTGCTCCCTTGCAACTTCTTGGAGCACTAAGATTGTCCTACCATCATGTAGTCATTGAGCCAAATGTCCTGTATATGGCTTTAATCGGCTTCCATTCACCCTTCTCGGAAAAGGTTCTCCATTCAGCTTTGCAAGCTCAACTACGCCTCCATCTGTAATTTCTTTGATGACTTATGGCCCAAACCAGTGCATCTAAAATTTTCTCAGAAACCTATCGAACTTACTATCATATAATAAAACCAAATC
Source organism: Pinus taeda (assembly GCA_000404065.3). Taxonomy (NCBI): domain Eukaryota; kingdom Viridiplantae; phylum Streptophyta; class Pinopsida; order Pinales; family Pinaceae; genus Pinus; species Pinus taeda. Next base: position 100,091 of record APFE030973560.1, read on the forward strand.
ATTGACCTTGAACATGCACAACTTGATGTACCGATCGTGCCATGCCTTTTCACATTACTTCTGTACTTGCTGATGGAATCCAGTCAATAATCTATCTTCTTCAAGCTCCATTAGCTGCACGAGCTGTCTTCCAAATATCCGTGATCAGCCATCCCTGTGAAAGCTGCTATGAATAGACTAGACATGATATATTCCATAGGCCTTATAGCTTCTATGCCATAGACCAATCAAAAAGGTGTCTGTCCTGTCAGCTTCTTGCAAGTAGTCCTGTATACCCATAACATTGCAAGTACATGCACGTCCCAGTCATTTCACTATGCGTTGCAAATCTTTGTCAGTGCGTTCTCCAAGATTTTATTGAAGGCCTCAACTATTCCATTAGCTTGAGGATGACACAGTGTGCTATTTTGATGATAAAACTGGAACTCCTCAGTTAGCATGCTGATTGTTTCATTTAGGAAGTGTGTAGCCCGATCACTCATCAATATTTTTGGGTAGCCAAATCTGGTTAACAATATACTCAAACAAGAACTTTGCTACCGTAGCCCCTGTACAATCCTCAACCGGTTGTTCTTCCACCCATCTGGTTAGGTACTTCATTGTGGTGATGATATAACGCACACCTGTCTTCTTGCCTAGGGGTTGAATCAGTCCAATGAAATCAATTGCCCATTTTTCAAATGGATTCAATGATATTTGAGGATTTAGTGGCAGCTTGTCCCTCTGTGATGGTCTGCCCGTTCACTAACATGCATCACATGCTCTATAATATGCTTTGGTATCCTTCTGCAACTTAGGCCACCATAAACCTGAGCGAAAGATCTTCTGTGCTGTTGCTTTTCCTACACAATGTCTTCCTACAACCCCTCTTTGAGCTTCCATGAGGATGCTGTTCCACTCAAAATCAACCACATACCTTCACAATATCTCGTTAGCACCCATCTTATACAAATGTCCAACAATCACCAAAAAATCTGCCGTGCGTAACACTAGTTCCTTCTTTTGCTATCTGGTATATCCTTCTGGAGCCGTTCCGGTAGTCAAAACGTGGATAATATCCACAAAATGATTATCTACTATGCACACTGCAAAGAGCTACGCATTGGGCATCTCTTCCTCCAAATTAGTGGGCTCCTCTCCTGTCTCAATCCGCGAAATATGGTCAGGTCACGCATTCAACCTACCTGGATTCACAATGACCTCAAAGTCATATTCTTGAAATAGCAACAACCATCAGTAGATCTTCCCCCTAAACACAGGCTTATTGACCAGGGATTTCAAGATGGAATGGTCTATGTACATTTTGAAATGTGCGCCTAATAGATAATGCATGAAATTTTGAAGCGTGTACACCATAGCCAATCCTTCACACTCTGTCATTGAGTAATTCTTCTCAGCATTTTATAATTTCCTACTCGTGAATGCTATAGGGTGGTCCATCTCTCCTTCACTGGCCCGTGTGAGCATTTCTCCCAATGCAATACATGAGGCATCAACATGCACATGGAATTCCTTCTTCTAATCCAGGAAGACTAAAATCAACATGATGACCATTTTTTCCTTTAAGACATCCAAACTGTGTTGACATTCTTCATCCCAACAGAACGTAGCATCCTTCTTCAATAGTTTCTCCATGGGCACAATAATCTGGGCATAAGCCTTGATGAATTTTCTGTAATACTCAGTATGTCCAAGAGTTGCGTGAAGTTGCTTGACACTTCTTAGAGCCTCCAAATTTATTATCACTGTGATCTTGGCAGGGTCCAACATCAGCCCTTGCTTGCACACCACATGACCCAGTAAAATTCCAAAGTGGACATAGAACAAACACTTCTTCAGGATCAATGCGATCTGATATCTTTGACACATATACAACATTAAGCATAGACTTTCTACATGGCACTTTACTAACCCCAACATTATCTAGTCATCAAAATATACTTCCAAGAATTTGTGAATAAAGTCCTTGAACGCTGCAATGAGTACGAGAGAGAATATCGCTGGTGGATTCTTGAGTCCAAATGGCATCATCGTATACTAGAAACACCACCATTTAGTCATGAAGGTTGTTTTGCTTCTATCCTCTGGAGCGATCTTGATATGATGGTACCCCGAAAATCCACCAGTGAATGACTAGGCCTCCTTGCATCCAACTTTATCCAATACCTCATTAGTAAATGGTGTTGGAAAAGGATCATGGATGCCTACATCATTAAGTTTCTTGAGATCTACGCAAATCCTTATTTCTCCCTTCTATTTCTCTTCTTGAACCACCATCGGGCTCACCCAGTATGATTCCTCCAAAGGTTGGATAATGCCTGCATCAAGCATCTTATCCAACTCCAAATGGGCCTTTTCCTTGTAATTTGGATTAAGGCGATATAGCTTCTGCTTAATAGGATTCGCGTCCTGTTTCAAAGTAATTTTCATCACACCCAAGTCACCTATGATTCCTTTCAGGTTCGAGAACTTGGTAGGAAAAATATCTTGGTACTCGCAGAGTAACTCAACAACTTTATCCACTGTGGCATCATCCTAGTAGTCCTCGATCTTCAAAAATTTTGGCTCTGCTTCAATACCAATGTTTACCTGCTTGGTTTTTAATGACACAGTGATATCTGGGTTCTCTATTTGCGGACCTTCAACTTCACAATGGCCTTCTACCTCTGGAATATTGATATTCCTTGGATATTCTCCCCCCCCCTCAACGGTCACATTATAGCATTCTAGGGCATGGCACAACTGGGTGCTCCAATTGAGCTACACCAACTCCAAAGGGTCTTGCAGTATTCTGAAGATTGCTGCCTTGACCTCCTTGAGAGCTTCATCAATGCTTTTTAACCCATATTCAAAACTAAAGGTCATTAAGAATCATTCCCTTAATATGTCCCACTTTACGGTGCCATGGTATAGCTCCATTTCTAGGTACCCATTCATAGGAATTATATCCAAAGTATGACATAATAAGTGCACCCAATCTGGCTACGGCTCCATGCCATAAACTTTAGTCCACTTTGCTAAATGATCACGTGGATCATTTCTACCATTTTACTTTTCAGTTAGTTGAACTTTAGGATGACCAAATTGCAACGTCATCATCCTCCTATAATTTTTACATTAATCAAAGTTGTCCTTGTGCGTACCCCACCATCGTGCGTGCGAAGCGTGCAACACAAAATCCAGTGCTTGGAAGTGATGATCGTCAGGGACCTCCCATTCAAATGCATCTAAGAAATTATCTATATAAGTTAAACCATCATAATAGGGTAAATTTCTTACCTCCGATGACACAAAATGCAATGATTTAGCCATCATGTTGCAACATAGCGTAGATACTTCATGCAACCTATTCTACCAATGCTCAAGTTCTTCATCTGAATCTGAGGTACAAGAACTTTCCTAGTCCAATGAAATCCTTCCATCAGTTGTTGGAAAAATCTAGTCTTGATCTCGCATAAATTTGATCCATGTCATCATCATTTTCTTCATAGTCACGGACTGGTTTTGTATAGCACGGTCCCTCTGCAGGGTCCAAAGGTACTACAATGCGAAGCGATTTTCTTTCAAACCACATTGTCCTTTTCTTTAAGTTGATGACTCCATTCATATTGATGGCCTAGTAAATTCCAAGGCATGCAGGGTATGGATTGTTGTCATCAACAATCTCTATTACTTCAAAATCAGCCAACGTGTTCGCACCTTTGATATCTATTGTTACTCAATGTAACCATCCCATGGGGATGATCTTATGTTGATTTTCCATTCTAATCTAGATTGGAGACCACAACAGTGCAGATCTCCTCATCCTCTCCCATGTTTGTTTAGAAAACACGTTCACTTTATACCCCAAATCCAAAATAACCTGGTCCATCTCATAATCTCCTATCTGCATAGTGAGCCTCATCTCACGCTCTGTTCTTGCCTTATGATTGCTGATTTTTCATACTATGCGGTGTCCATCAGGAGCATTTTCTTTACCAAAACACTTGTTTATCAATTCCTACATGCCCTTTGTTGTCACAAAACCATGTACTAAGGGCTGCTACTTAGTAAGATCTCATGCAACTGTTTCAAACCAGGCTTTTAGCTAGGGATTAGCCTCCCTAACCTGAGAGGGCTCTCTCAAAAATAAACTATTGATTTATCTTTAAGCACAAAGAGGGCTAACTCTTGAAATGAAAATTTATTAAACTTGCTGGTTGGACAGACAGCATAGCATTTCTTCCATTGGGCTCATGGAGTCAAACATCTCTTAGTAAACTATTAACTGTTCATTCATAGAAGCCAAGGCATGTAATGTTTAAACATTCAAGACATTCATCAAATAA
>APFE030973560.1:113179-160924 GCA_000404065.3 Pinus taeda
ATATGCTGCAGAAAAACCCGAATCCCCGATTTCGTAGCGCAGGTAATTATGAAATGACATACCGCGCTACGAAATGGCTGCTCAATGATATGCTGCGGAAAGGTGGAAAATGATTGCGCAGCTAAACTGGCCAATCATATTACGCTGCGAAATTATGCAAAAATCGGAATGATGCAATCAAGACAAGACATGCTATGAGAGATGGTATCTAACGGTTTTTTACAAGGACTTACATCAATACCTTTGGAAAAACTAATTTCAAAGTGACACACCTAATAACCTATTGACTTGAACCAAAAATTTTATATGGATCTTTGGACATAGGTGAACCGTAGTTTTAAGTGATAACACCCTTCACAGCCTTGCTATCGCACAAAAGTTTCATGCAAGTTTCTAGGAATGTGGTAAGTACAGAGGGATCAACCTTTGTACGCGCGCTAGTCTCTACTGCTTTTTTATGAATTCCTAAAGTAGGTGCCTCAGCAAAGCTTTTCTTGGCTTCCATAAATGTTTCCTTTGTGCGCGCCAGATCAAAACCTGCTTCCTTTTCAGGGGCCTTGCGAATCCATCTGTCTTCTTCAAGATGTTTCCCCTTATCATTCCCTATTGTTACTCTACTTCTTAGCACGATATTTACATTCAGATCTTTCTCGCGGGGCTCAAATCTCATCATTTGTAAGTTCTTTGTAGGGTGTTGAGGTTGTGCCTTCTTCTCCTACATCTTAGATATCAGCATAGGTCATTCTTCGATAGTGTGGTCAAATTGAGTACAATATTGACATGATGGGCATGTCTGATTCTGACACTCCCGTGCGTAGTGCCCTGGTGTTCCACAGTTATAGAAAATACCCTGACTACAACCTCTACCAGGTCCTCCTCCTCCTCCGCCTTGTCCTCACCCATGATATCCTCTGTGCGTTCCCCCAGAGACTTGATCCAGAGGCCGAGTTTATGCTTGCATTCGATAGGTAGGAAATATTTCCATCATCAATTCGTAGCTACGATAATGGTGCTCATCGTGGCCCACTGATTTTTAGAAATCGCAAAATAATTGTTGTGGAATTTGAATGAACTTTTGCAGCAAATGACAATTATCCATGACATGTTTTCCATCCAACTGATAAATAGCACACCATAGCGCAGGCCCCGTACTTGGTCCTACTGGAGCTTCTTGCCTCAGAGGCATCAGTCCCCCCTATGATATAATTCGTGAAGACAGGGGAGTGATATTTATCATGCCCCTAGTTCCTACACTTGAGGCAACAGACTTTCTCGTGCACCTTTGACCTAACATCCTTCTCTTTTTTCAAGCTCTACAGTTCCAAGCAGAGGTTTTGCAGCTGCGAGTGAATCTGTTGGACTCCCAAAGTCACATCTTGAATAGGTGTCTCATGCAATCTCATCATGATTTACAGGACTTTTGCCTGAGTTCCTATCTTCTGCTTTGACAAAGCAATCCTCAGGTGGGGCAGAAGTGAGTCTATAAACCACTCGCGGTGCTGGCCATTTGTAAGCTGCATATTAGCTTCACAGATCACACATTTTAGCCTTTGATCAACTCCCAAGGTGTCTCACCAACCTTCATTGTGATTTCCTTAAATCCAATGACTGACTGAGAGTCAGACTTAGGTTTAATAAACTCTTTTTTTAGAGCATCCTTAGTATCTACTAGCATTGCTAAAGGATGATCAGTACAATACTTAATATACCACATCAGCGCACGATCCTACAGAGAAGTAACTAAGTGCGCCTGCTTAATACTGTCGTCAGTGATCTGCTGTGTGGTCCATACAAAATTCATGACGAACCAGTACTGATATGTATCTTCACTCCCTATACCCTTGAAAATTGGTAGCTTTACTGAGTTCGACATGTTGAATGATAGTGGTGTGGGCAAAGGTGTATGTTGTGGAGGCGAAGGTAGAGGTGGGGTGGATGGATGATGTATCCATGGAAAACCCTATCTTATCAACGGGACCACACTCTATGGTGAGGCTTGTGTCATTCCCTCATCGTCACCGAGGGAGGTCCAATCAATGGGCTATATTCAAGTCTTTCTTTCTCTCAATTTCTGAAGATCCATCCACTTTGCATTGATCTAAACATCAAGGCAATGACATAACCCATTTTCACACAAGAGCGTCTTAATCCAGGTGTTCAAAGATCTTGGATACTTACCTCGCAGTCCCTTGAAGAAGCGTTTCTCTGCTTCACTATAGCTGACTGAGGTATCAACCACGAACTCTCTAACAAATCCTCTTATAATTCGATCGAGCCAGTGGTCAACAACACATGTGATCTTATCGTCAGAGGCTTCCAACCTTCACACTAGCTCTGGAGTCCACACTATTGGACCGTCAAGCCTCCAACTTCCTTGGCCATCTAACACTTAACTATCCACTCATATAGTTCGATCTGGAAGGTCTAGAAGAAATTTTCGTGTATTTCTGTATACAAATATCTGTCCAATCACTGCTCCTTTGATAGGTGTGGATTCTTGTTCTCTTGCGCCACGAATTCATGAATCTTCCTATCCAACCACTTCTCAATTTTCTTCTTGGTTAAATTCCAGCGATGCGACTTCACACATCTCCTTATGGAGATCCTAGTCCTAGAAACAGAACCATTTGTTGGCTTAGCAGGTCCTGACCCAGGTTCATAGTTAGTTGCACCAAACAAAACCCTACACTACTGTCCCTTTCAACATCAACCCGCATAGCGCGTACTAAAGTCTCACCCGAAGTAGTATGGGGGGATGATGGAACTAAGTTTCCACTTCTAGAGATCAGTGTGATGTCCTTTTGTTCCCTAGATATGCCTTCGCGCAGATCTCTAAGCCCTTAGGGCTTGGTACTGTAACTTCCTTCAAACGGCCCCTAGACCTCTGCGAATGTCTACGACGAGCCTCTACAGACCCTTAACAGATAGGTTATCTACTTACGTGCATCATAAAATAGCCTTAGATCGAAATCCACATAGATTTTCTTAAGTTCTTAATAAATGTAATAGAAAGTATTATAATCTTCACGTAAATACCTAATATGTATTGCATTCAGTTAATGAGATTCATCCAATATATTCACGCATCAACACACTATTAATTCATAAAGACATTATTTCAATCACAACATATATCGCAACATAATTAACAATAGTAAACAGATAAACACATGAGTTTCTCCAACTATCTTCTTTATTGATCTTCAATATAAGGTGACAAACTCAAAACTTCCCTGCGCACTCAGCTGCAAGGGTTCGTGCACTCAGCTACGGATAGTACTCTAAGCATCTACGCACTCATCTGCAGAGCCTTTTCCTCCTCTAAGGCTTAATTCTCTACTCTCTCTCTCTCTCTAAGATTCCATCCGTTCATACCCATAGACATGCCTTAGACTCCCTAAGACACACCTATTTATAGCCTTTTACATGCAATCCCATGGTTCGCGGACCATGGGTGGATCTCAAAGCTAACTCAAATTTACATAAATGAGGGTAAAAACCCTTTTTGATTCCTAACTACGTACGCGCTTCGCATCCACAATTCGCGGAGATTTTACATTTTTCATCAAAATTTACATCAAAACTTGGGTTTTTAACCCAAAATTGACCCAGGGAACCCCATCCCAACAAAGCCTCAGACTATGCTAATTGTGCAGTCCTCACCCAACATGTGCATCTAGTGGCCTATCATAGAGAGACACTTTCCAATACAATTCGGAAGTACCCCACCTATGATAAAGAGATGTATTTCATCATGCAGGCTTGCCGACAGTGGAAGCGCTACATTCTGGGGAAGGAGATGGTCATCCACACCGATCACCGAACTCTTCAATTTATACAGACATGGGGGAAGTTGGAGAACAATAGCCATAAAAAATGGTCTACATATATATAACCATTCCACTTGAACATTAAATACAAAAGGGGCAAAACCAATCATGTTGGAGACTGCCTCATCCGACCCCCAGTTACAACACTGACAATTGTTCTCAACTCTTGCGGTCACGAGACATTTGGATGGCTGCAATTATAGAAAAATGATCCATAATTCACCTCGACATACTAGATGCTAGTATATGGAAATAAAGTTCCTGATTTCCACCTCCAAGATGCATTATTATGCTACTTGGGCCACATTTGTGTTCCTTCAAGCGAGCATGCTAAGCTGATTTGGGAGGCACACTACAGTCGGGTAGCAAGACACTTTGGTGTGGAGAAAAATATTGATGTATTACAAAAGTACTTTTATTGGCGCAAAATCTGACTGGATGTTGGGAAATATATAAGATCCTTCACTTCCTATGCCATTGCCAAGCCAACCATCAAGAAGGAGGGCCTACACACTCCTCTGCCTACTCCCATCCAGTAGTGGGAATCCATCTCCATGGACCATATGTTGATTCTCCCTTCTAACAAGAATGGTAACGACTATGTATTTGTGGTCGTGGACATATTTTATAATATGGCTATTTTGTCAACTTGCAAGAAGAGTATCACAATGGAGGACACTACCAAACTCTTCTTTGAATGAGTATGGGTAAATTTTAGGATCCCGCATACCATTATATCAGATCAAGATAGCATGTCCTTGAGCACATTCTGGTTAATCCTCTGGACACAATTGGACACCAAACTCACAAAATCAACTTCCGTCCATCCTCAGGCTGATGGCTAGACGAAGGTCATCAATAGGATGATAGTGCACATACTCCGCATGTATAACTCCAAGCATCCTCGAACTTGGGATGAGATTCTTCCATATGTTCAACACAATTATAATAGAGCTCTCTATAGATCGACTAGTCATAGTCCCTTTCAAGTGGGTCTTAGATTCCAACCATTGTGTCTGATTGATGTTTCCATGCCTCATGCGACTACGTAGACTGAATCCACACATGTACTCTCTGATGTTGATAAAGCAACTAGATTTATTGAACACATCCAACACATCCACCAGTAGGTCCAAGATATTACGTAGAAATAAAATCCCAAGTACAAGCAATGAAATGATCAACATCAGATGCCACACAAGTTTCAGGTAGGTGACAATGTCTAGTTGCATTTGCAGAAGAAACACCTTACTAGAGCCTATCAAAAACTCATACTACTTCGATATGATTCTTTCTCCATTACCAAGGCTATGGGAGACAATGCATTTGAGCTCATCATTCCCCCATTCCTTGTCTTCACCCAATGTTCAATGTGGATCGCCTTCGACCATACTTCCCACCATTGCTGGAGACATCAGACATTGCAAAACAACTCACACCTAAATAGTTAAATCCAGACTACATGGAACAAGTGACAACAGATTGGATCATGGACACACAGATCAAGAACACCTGACAACAAAGGATCCAACTATATCAAGTTGTCAAAGTAGGGCAACTCCTTCACCAGGTCAAGTGGCTCACCAGAGACCACATTCATCAAAAGTTAACTCATCTCATGGAGGAACTCAATGCAATGGGGACCATTGCTTCCTAAGGGGGGAGGAGTGATCCAATTGGATATTGGTGGCCACTTGCCTATTCCACTTGGACCCCCACCATTATTTTTTTTTCAGTTTTCAATTTCCTTAATTGTACCACAATTTACTATGTTTGTCTATTTCTTAGGTCTTGAACTTCTGGAGCCTTTTTGAGGCCCTAAATGATGCTATTTTGGAAAATCATTGACAATGAACATATGTTTTCTACTCAATATTTATTGTTCACAGTAGTAGTCATTGGATAGATCTTTCTAACGAGGTATTGTGTGGTCAAACGGAGATCATATGCCAAAGTTATGACCCCGGGAAGTTGATGCACCAATTTACCTGAATGGGGCCCATAGTTTGGCGTTTCATCTCCAGGGTTAGGCTTTTGGATGTTTGGGGTTTTTCGTTGTTCCTCAATAATAAATAGGCCCTCAAGCTTCATTGTAACATAGTTAAGAGGCATGTAGCTGCCACATCTCTTCTCAGACATAAGCTACCATCACCCAAGCTAGTCTTATCTCCATTCTGTTTGTAAGCATATTTTAGTATTTGATATTAATGAAATGAAGTGTTATTTCTGTTGCATCCCTATATTTATGGTTTTATATGTAATTTGTTGCATTCCTGTTTAAATTCAGATCAAATTCCTTGAAAGAGTTCACTCAAATATGTGTGGACCCTTCTTGACAACCTCCACAGCCAAGCACATGTATTATGTGATATTTGTAGATTATTTCTCATGCAAGTGTTGGATTTTCTTCATGTAGAAGAAAGATCATACATTCTCCAAATTTTATGACTTTAAAGCACTTGTTGAGAGAGACACTAGCAGGAAAGTGAAGGCTCTCAGGAGTGATAACGGTGGTGAATATGTGTCGAATGAGTTCAAGAAATTTTCTGCATCAGAAGGCATTCGACAGGAGTTAATAGCACCCTATAACCCATAACAGAAGAAGAAGAACAAATGTATTGTGGGAGATGCCTGGATGATGTTGCATGATTAGGGCCTATCGTTGCACTCGTGGGATGAAGCATGCAACACAAATGTATTTTTACAAAACATGAGAGTTCATCAGATTCTCGGGATGAGTACACCAGAAGAATATTTTTCAGGGAAGAAACTAGATGTCTCACACTTTAGGATCTTTGGTTCACCAATTTACTGTCATGTTTCTAAGGATACAAGCAAAAAGCTAGAGTCAACAACTGATTTGGGCATATTTGTGGGGTACACTGATACACCTCACAACTATTGGGTGTATCTACGATCTCACAGGATGAAAATTGTTCATAGAGATGTGAAGTTCAATGCAGAGAAGGCCATGAGATGTTCACTTGAGAGGGAGCTTCAGTTACATGAAAATGAGGAGCTTTTGGATAGAAAGGAAGAACCTCAAGATGTTGTGGAGCAATCACAAACATAGGAGCAAAGAGTGGAAGAACCCACTCATGTAGAGACATCCAAAGATGGAAGGAAGCTCACCAAGGAAGCTGAAAAATTATTTCATGATGCTAGAGAGAATGTGGGATCACCCACATCACAATGCAGGCAGAGGAGGTCACCATATCGGTACATTAGGTACATGGCTATGATGAGTGAGCTAGTTGAGATAGAACCATTCTCATTCGAGAAAGCAGTCTAGAATCTAGTATGGGTTGATGCCATAGTAGATGATTATGATTTCATATTCAAAAAAAGTGTTTGGGAACTTGTCCCAAGACTAGAGAACAAGTTAGTGGTAGCTTTTAGGTGGATCTACAAGGTGGATCCAGCAATAGATGGAAGAATCGAGAAGCACAAGTACATATTTTTGGCCAAGGGGTTCTCTTAGGTGGAGGGAATTGATTACAAGGAGACCTTTTATCCAGTAGCAAGGTACTCTTCTATTCGATCAATTCTAGCAGTTGTAGTGCATATGGGATGGAAAATACATCAGATGGATGTGGAAAACATTCCTCAATGGAGTTATTGTGTAAGAGGTGTACATTGAGCATCCGAAAGGATTTGAGACCTTCGATAGAGAGTCGCATGTGTGTAAACTCAAGTGAGTGATGTATGGATTGAAACAAGCACCCTGTGCTTGGTAAACCAAGATCAACATTTATTTCACGAGGTTTGGCTTCACCAAAAGGGAAGTAGATGAAAACCTTTACCATATTGTGTGTTAGGGCCCAACCCTAACCCCTTTATTTATGTAATAAACCCAAGAGGCTGAGTCAGTGTCATAGTTAGTTAAAGAGTAAATAAAACACACATGGATAATTTTAAGTGGTTAACCCACATTATAGAAAATGGACCACAATTAGTTGTAAACAAGCCATAGCTAACAAATAAAGTGGTTAACCCATGTTGGGAAAGGGACCATTAGTAGTTATGGTTTTGGATGTCATTAAGCTATACATAGTCTTAATTAGTAAGGGAAATATCATCGAGTCTTATTGTATATGAGCTTTTTTGTATTGGAGGTTTCCCCCTCGAAGAGGAAAGTGAACATTTAATCTTCTTTTGAATAATAAAATATCTTACAATTTTTCTCATTTCATGTGATAATTTTGTTTTTTGGCTTATATTTATTCATATTTATGGTATTCTAGATTTCTCACAGGTCAAGAGTATAACAAGTGGTATCAGAGCACTTTCCAGGGCTAGTTGTACCTTCAATTTTCACATAATCGTTTTTAGGTTAGAGATGTGTTCCGACGTCTTTAAACCACAGGATCTATTGTTGAGCATATAAACCTATAGATTTGAGGAGGCATGCACACATGAACTACAAGAGGTGGTTATGATTGTTGGAATCCCTTTCAACCCCTATGGGTACCCCTTCAAGTAGTAGCGCATTAGACAAAACCGCACAGAGAATGCACTTCTATATACCCTTGGGTATATAGGTAGCCCCCTAGGATAACCTGAAACCTAACCTTAGATAAGGCGTCATCCATCTTGCTACTACAATACATTGAGAACAAAACTTGGGTAGATTACTCACACATATAATAGGGTAGTCAAGTAGTATGGCTAAGGGTATGATCAATCCTCCTTAGTTAGCGCCTTGAAAGATTGGGTCAAGTACTATTGGTGGGCTCATATGTATATTGCTATCTGTAGCACCTCACAATCGTTTGTGACCATAGTTCCCTCTGTTATTTGAATATCTCCCTCTACCTTGTCTTCTAGATTAGATCTAGTTGTTGGGGTTTGATTTCTGCCATTCAGATCAAATCCAATAGTTGGGGTTATGCCACCATCGAACAAATCAGATTCAATAGTTGGGGTTTTCACAAAGTAGATCAGACTCTTTGTACAATGATGGTTTTGGCTGCCATAATCTAGAACATATTGTCATAGCATATTCTATAGTACCAAGACCTTGGGGTTTTTCTACTAAGCCTAATTTTCATAGGACATTGGGCAGTATCAAGCTTTCTAGAATTCGTCCATTGCAATTTTGATTAGCTGGGAGTAAAATTCCTTTTAGAGTAAAAGAAAAACAAGGTCTGAGGTCATCCTGAGAATCTTGTAAGAGACTTATCCCATAAACTTTAGGACAACAAGTTGGTCACAATGGTACCATTCACTTGTATGCCCCTAATTTTTTGCAGTCCCAAATTTTTTCCCGAGGCGACTTCAAGTGACCCACTTCATTAGACTCCTAAGATTTCCCTCTTTCCAAGCAGACTACTCTTAAGTAAGCTCAAAAATTTGACCAGGGCTGGTGTATGCTAGGTACCATATCTAAAGCTATGGTTGCAGAAAGGGTAGTTGAGAAGGTAAGAAAACTTGAGAAAATTTTTGAGAAACTAGAGGCAACAATTACCAACCATATCTCACAACTACCAAACATTATAAAAACGTCTCATAGGGAGGAGCCTAGTGTTGATGCACACATAAAAGGAGAATCCAACCATCACATTCACTTCCATGGAAATCATCACTCTTAGAGCCATTGGACACCCAAGATGGACATGCACAAATTTGATGGCTTTGACCCTACACTATGGGTAGCACAAATGGAACAATATTTATCCCTTAATGATATCTGCGAAGATGGAACTAAACTACATGTGGGATCCCTTTACTTGGACCAAGAGAGATGGTAGTGGTGCTAGTGGCATCAGAAATGTTATCCAAAGAGAGAAAATTGGAACATGTTCTCAAAAGTCATATGTGATCCCCTTGAATGAGAATCTAATTTTTTGGGCCATCTCACTAAGCTCCGACAAATAGTTATAGTAAAGGACTACATTACAGCCTTTGAAAAATTGGCCATAAGAACTAATGGCCTAGGAGATGAATTTTACTTGGAATGATTCATCAATGGCCTAAAGGAAGCCAACCCAAGCCCATGTCTGGATGCGCCACCCAACTACTTGGTTGGATGCATGCCACAAGGCCTTAGATGTGGAAATCGCCTTAAATGCCCATTCCAATCATCCAAATTTCATCATCAAGCCACATCCCACCCAGGCTCAGGGCCCCAACCAAACACTTAAGGTTCAAAGGGTGTCACTTACGGAAATGGAAGAAAGAAGGAAACAAGGACTGTGCTACTACTATGATGACACGTACTCCCCTAGAAATTAATGCAAGGAATGAAAATTCTTTCAAATTGATGCTACTGATAACAACTTAGTAGATGAAGCTCCATCCCTTGAGGTGCCTAAGGAAGAAGCAGGTGAAACCTAAAGTGAAAATGATCTCACAATTATGCTTGATGAGATGACCATATCACTACATGCCTTGGATGACATTTCTTTGCCTCGGGCTCTCAAAATTCGGGGTTTATTAAACATCAGGCAATAGTGGTATGGATTGATAGTGGAAGCACTCATAAATTTATCCATAAGAGAGTCACAACAGTTGTTCATTGCTTTATAATGGTGGTATATAATTTTGAAGTTCTTATCGCTGATGGGGGGACAATGAAAGGTGAAGGTCGATGTGAAAGTATTAAGCTTCAGATGGGATACTACCACCTAAAGACCCACATGTTTTCCATTGAAATGGGTGGTTGCAACATTGTCCTCACTGATGAATGGATTCAAACACCACACCCTATCACAATGGGTTTCCATGAGTTATATATGAAATTTAAGCAGAATAACCACATTCATACATTGAGGGGACTCCAGGTAGGTGCTCCTACTATCATCAACTCGCATTGAATGGAGAATCTTTTAAAAAAGGGCCATCATGGAGTAGTCACCTAATTTAATGCCATCTAGGCCATCGAATCCACTACCCCTCATATTAATCTTGATATGCAACAAATATTAGATCACCACCAACGGGTCTTTGACAAACCTAAAGAGCTTCCACCCTCTAGGGGTGAACATGATCATGTCATCCCTTTGGTCCCAAGTGTCCAACTGCCTAATGTTCACCCATATCGATATCCTTTTTCCCAAAATAATGAAATTGAAAAAATCATTAAGGAACTCCTCAAAGCTAGTGTTATCCATCCCAACGTCAATCCTTATTCATCTCCAATGGTCATGGTTCTAAATAAATATGGTGAATAGTTCATGTGTCTGGAATTTTGGGCCCTTAACAAGCTCACTATCAAGGAAAAATTTCCTATTTCGGTTGTTGATGATCTGTTTGATGAACTACATGGTGCTAAATCCTTTACCAAGCTAGACCTCTGCTTAGGATAGCACCAAATATGCATGAAGGAAGTAGGAATTCCCAAGGTCACATTCCAAACTCATGGAGGTCATTATGAATCACTGGTCATGCTATTTTGTCTTTGTAATGCTCCATCTACTTTTCAAAGCCTCATGAACCACCTTATGAAACCATATCTCCAAAAAATTGTCTTGGTCTTCTTCGATGACATTCTCATCTACAACATAACCTGGGATAGACATTTTCAACATGTAGACCAGATATTGAAACTGCTCCAAGATCACAAATTATTTTTCAAATTATCTAAGTGCTCCTTTGGCATGGAAGAATTAGAGTATTTGGGACACATTGTGGGTTGTGAAGGAGTGAGTGTCGATCCAAAAAGATCCAGGCAATGCAAGATTGGCCCCAACCAAAAACCTTGAAGAGTTTGAGGGGATTCTTGGGTCTCACTAACTAATATCACAAATTTATCTGCAATTATGGAAACATTGCTAGAACCCTCACTAATATTCTCAAGAAAAATTCATTTCTCTAGATTTATGCAACTCAACAGGCCTTCTTGGCTCTCAAACAGGCCATGTGCTCCACTTCCGTATTGGCCTTATACGACTTCACCAAATCTTTTGTGATTGAATGTGATGCTTCAGGTATGGGTATTGGCTCTGTATTAATGAAGGAAGGTAGACCATTGGCTTTCACCAGTCAACAACTCAGTGGAAAACATATGGATCAATATACTTATGAGAAAGAAATGATGGTCATCTCACATGCAATAGACACCTTGTAGCCAAACTTATTGGGGTGATGTTTCCAAATCTGCATGAACCATTATAGCCTATAATATTTTCTAGAGAAACGTCTATCGTCGCCACAACAAAATAAATGTCGGGATATGATTATGAGATAATTTACAAGAAAGGGTGTGACAATATAGTGTATGATGCTTTATTGTGCCAATTTGAGGATGAGAGCAACCTTCTATCACTCTCTCTATCCATACTAGATTGGATTGAAGAGGTCCACAATGAATGGTTCTCCCACCCCTCTCTATCCCAACTCATCAATAAATTAAGATAAGATCCTAATTCCTCAACAAACTATTTTTGGAAGGATGAGATTCTTCGCTACAAGGTTTAAGTAGTGCTTTCCCCGACATCTACCCTCAAAACCTGCATCTTGGATGAGTTGCACTCATCTCCAATTGCAGGACATTCAGGCTTTCATAAGACTTATTCTTGCTAATGTTGTTATTTCTTTTGGATGGGCATGAAGAACGACATTCTTACTTTTGTAGCTAAATGTGATGTGTGCCAATGCAACAGAGGGGAAACAATCAAGTTACCAAGAACCTTACAACCATTTCCACTCCTTGCTTCTATCTAGACAGATGTTTCCATGGATTTCATCATTGTTCTCCCAAATTCAGGAAAAAAATCAATCATGATAGTGGTTGTTGACAAACTTTCTAAATATGATCATTTTTGTGCTCTACCACACCCATTTACCCCCACTTTGGTGGCTCAAGTTTTCTTGGACCAAATCTTCAAACTGCATGGCATGCCGACTTCCATTGTGTTTGATTGAGACCCCACTTTCACCAACAAATTTTGGCAAGAAATTTTCAAGCTATAGGGCACACAACTCCAACTAAGTACCACCTATCATCCCCAAACCAATGGTCAAACAGAAGCGGTCAACAAATGTTTGGACCTATCTAAGGTGCTTCACTTCAGACAAGAAACATCAATGGGTACATTGGCTAACTTTAGCTAAATGGTAGTATAATATTAACTGTCATGGAGCCACAAATATGACTCAATATGAGGTAGTGCATGGCCAATTCCCACCTTCACCAGTTTCTTATATCCCTAGATGTTCTAAAGTACAGGCAGTTAATCAACTCCTATAGAACCGTGTCACCATGATCACTCATCTCAAAAATAATATACATCAATCTTAGAATATAATGAAGTGACAAGCTAACCAACATCATTCCAAAATTAGCACAAAAATTCTACGGCCTTATCAAATACTTCAGGGAAGAGAAGCAGTCTATACCTACTTCAAAAATCTATTCGATCTTCCATGTATCATGCCTTAAGAAAGTGGTGGGGAACAATTTCATGGTTCAAACAAGTCTACCCGAATTGGATGAGGAAGGATAACTTTGGATCTAACCAAAACAAGCCCTCAATACTCATGAAAGACACCTCCACAGTTGCACGATCAAGGAAGTCCTCATCAAGTGGAAAGATACCTCTGTAAAATATGTGAGCTGGGAACTAGCCACTATTCTTCAACAATTTTTGCAGCTTCAACTTTGAGGACAAGGCTGCTTTTGATGGGGGAGGGCATGTTAGGGTCCAACCCTAACCCATTTATTTATGTAATAATCCCAAGGGGCCCAGTCAAAGTCATAGTTAGTTAAAGAGTTAATAAATCACACATTAATAATTGTAAGTGGTTGACCCACATTACAGAAAAGGGACCACAATTAGTTGTAAATGGTCCATAGTTAATAAATAAAATGGTTAACCCGTGTTATGCAAGGGACCACTAGTATTTAGGGTTTTGGATGCCATTAAGCTATAAATAATCTTAGTTAGTAAGGGAAAGATCATCAAGTCTTATTGTAAGTGAGCTTTTTTCTGTTGGAGGTTTCCCCCTCAAAGAGGAAAGTGAACATTGAATCTGCTTTTGAATAATAAATATCTTGCAATTTTTCTCATTTCATGTGATAATTCTATGTTTTGGGATATATTTCTTCGTATTTTTGTTATTATGGATATCTCATAGGTCAAGAGTATAACATTGTGGTTGAAGGTAAATTATTGATTATAGTATTATACGTTGATGATTTAATTCTAACAGGTGATGAGAAGTTGGTTAAATCTTGCAAAGAGGATCTTGCAAGAGAATTCAAGATCAAGGAATTGGGGCTCATGCATTATTTCCTCGGTATGGAAGTATGGCAAGGAGATGGGGAACTATTTGTCTCTCTGGGAAAGTATGCCAATGATATACTGAAGAAGTTCCACATGGAGAGAAGCAAACCCATGGAGACTCCTATAGTAGGGAATTGGAGGAAGGAAGATGATACTTTAGGTGAAGTAGCGGAGACTACCATCTATAGGAAGCTTATGGGTTCACTTGTGTATTTGGTGAACACATGACCAAACATGTGTTAAGTAGCTAACCAACTTAGTCAAGAAATGGTTAAGCCAACCAAACTGTATTGGAAGGCATCCACACATGTGTTGAGATACCTCAGAGGCACTACTTAGTATGGTCTTTGGTACATCAGGACAAAGGGAGTGAAGCTACAAAGCTTCACAAATGAAGATTGGGCGAGTAGTCCATCAGACAGGAAGAGAACATCAGGACGCATATTCAGTATTGGGTCAACAATAATTTCCTGGTACAATAGGAAGTAGAGATCAATTGCACTCAATTTAGCAAAAGCAGAGTACATGGCTACTAGTCAAGAAACTTGTGGAACTATCTGGATGAGGAAGATTCTTGTTGGGTTATTTCGTTAGACAATTGATCCCACTATGATTTATTGTGACAATCAGAGTTGTATCAAACTCTCTAAAAATCTAGTTTTTCATGATCGATCTAAGCATAATGAAATTCAGTATCACCATCTATGAGATTTTTTGCAGAGGAGAATCATGTTGCTGGAATACGTTCTTACAAAGGAACATGATGCAAATATTTTGACAAAGGCATTGTCAAGATGCAAGTTTGAGTTCCATAGAGGTAGGATCAGGGTAGAAAATAATCCCTTTCTTTTTTAGAAGGAGTGTGCAAAATGGCACCAATAAAATCTCGATTTAATTTTCCCTTGAATTAAGTTAGGAGAAAATTGTAATTCCACATCACAAGACAACGAAAATGAGTTAAATAAATTAATTTCTATTAGTTGGTTTAGTTAATTTGAGTTGAGGGATTAACTTGAGTCTTGTAGAGTGGTTCCTAAATTTTAGTAGTTAAGGTTGAGTTTTAATTTGAGTTGTAATAGTTTAATTCAGTTAACCTGAGTTAATGTCAGTTAAACTAGTTCCAATTGTTGGAGGAACTAGTAGGAGGTGTAGTAGTGGGCTGAAACTTCATGTGTTCAACCAATTAACTAATAAATCAACCATAATTAACTCCTTCATGCATGAAATTCAATTTACCTAGTTGGGATTGGAGTTCAAGGGAAATGTACTATCAATTTTATAATTTTCTGAGTTGTATAGGCGATGCATGTAGTCAGAGAAGGGCCTAAAGAGATTGTGAAATTCAGGATGGGGATTTCCCTAATTAATAGGGGGATAATTCCTTGAGAAACAAGGAAATGAAATAGGAGCTTGGTAGGCAACGAAATTGGCCAAGTATTGGCCATATTCAACTTGTAAGGTAGTGAGAAAGATTGTACTAGTGTAGAGGTTGCTCAGGCTTGAGAAAGCATTGTAAATATTCTCTATTTTTTTTTTATCTAATGCAATATACAGATAGGAAGGGGTTTTGAGCAGCAAGCTTTCCCCTTAGATAAATATCTGAGAATATGTTATTGAATCTTGTCTCATGTTTTGTGATTTCTCGATTGATTAATTGTTTCCGCTAATGAGTAGAGTAGATCATGTATTTTGTTTTAGAATATTACATAAGAAGTTTGAACCTACAAGGAATATCTACATTACTTCTTTCCACTACACTTAGCCTCCTTATTTTTAGTATGTTGGCCAACCATTTCTTCACTATGGTTGCATATTTTGTGGCTTCCAACTCCAACTACATTCACTATGATCACCACACTAATTATGTTAGCACACATGGCTCGAGGAGAGTCGTCGTTAATTGTCTCATAGCTCGAGACAAGCCACTAGTATGGCTCTGTGTCTTGTTCTTTAGGCTTCACCAATACTACCTTTAATTCACTGCATCATCTCAACCAACTTGCTACTTTCTCTTAGCCTCTAATTTTCAATGAGACCTGCATAAACCATTAATGGGCTCACCAACCATTTCTAAGACTTGTCCTATTTTTCATGGACTTTGTGACTGATTTATTTTTCGAGGACTAGAGGATGAGCTTAATAACTGAGATGAATTTACCAGTGAAATCTTGTCACTTATTTGTCAACTCAAATGATCTTTGATGGGGTAGTCATTTTATCTTCACTAACAATATTGTCTTGTTACAACTATTCAATGCCTAAATTTCTCAAGAGATGGCACACAACCTTTGTTTCCCATTACTTACTCAGAAGGTTGTTATCAATCACCTGTCATGCAAGTTATATTTTTTGTTTCAAACAATATTCCATATTTATCCACCTAATAATCCTTTGGATTTCCATAACAAAATTCGATGCCAAAATCTAACTGTTCAAGCTCATGAAACCTTAATGCCTTTTCTCCATGGGACCACACTGCATAACCAAACACCTTCACCACTGCAGTGCTTATGCTCATGCTAAGGTTCATACCTTTTGACCATTTTACTTGAGTAAATTACTCAAATTCCCAAACTGTCAAACTAACTCTTCTTCGGGTCCCACTGTCGAATATTTGATAGAATTTCAAAAATTAAATACAACTGGAGATTTATTGACAACATGAACTTTGGCATGAATTCCATAGTCGTGCCACATCACTTTTTTTCATCACTTCCTACCTCATGATGATGTCATCTTTCCACATGGTGAAATATGAGCGATGCCAATGTCACATGATTTTGGACCACTTGGTCAACCAAAAACTCTATATCTGCCTACCGGGTGTCACATGGCCGTCGTGCCACATCATCACCTAGGTCTAGTCAAGATCCCATGTACTCACTTTATTAGCCACATATGTCTACCAAATCATTAAACAATACTAAGAGGAATGATCGAGTCTAGGTGCTTTTCTTGTGTTTCATTTATAACAATCCCTTGAGGCCGAGTGCCCGACCCATACTGGAACTTTGAAAAAATGAGGAAATTACGATCACAATTTTGGGTTTGATACTTTTTTGTACTTGCATCCCTGAACAATTTTCTTGACCTGAATATCTAGACGAGATGGGTTGGGTCCCATGTTTGTTCAAGGGTCCAACGGTTTAGAGTGTTTCAACTTGTGCCTCTTTAATTCCACTCAGATTGGGTCCCACATTGGTCCAAGGAATTTCTCAACAAACACCTTCGAACACCCAAACATGCTCAAATCAAAGAATTTCTCCACACACACCTCTGAAAGATCAAAAAGGCATGGTCCGCGGTCTAGCTTATTTCACCACTTATCAATATTTACTTCCCAAAAAGCCCAGACTCCTGGTCTGACTCCTTTAATTGTGAACCAACACTTAAACCATAAATAACGTAGACCTATTTTACTCAACTAACTGCCATAATTCAATTTTCCATGAATTATCATCCCTTGGGATATTTTCATTGCCATATACCATTGGAAATGTCTTTCAAAGGCCTATCCATTTGAGCATTTTGTAGGAGCATCTAAGTTGATTTGTTGAGGTTAAAATACTTTCAAAGGTATAGCCATTAGATACTACATCCAATAATCATCGTAGTCATATTTTTGAAGCTTCATCACTTATTTTTATACTATGACAATTCTCAAATAATGACTACATATACCAAACCACTCTCTCTGATCACTGACAACACCTTTCCCAGTCAGTTTCCCATTCATTGCCAACATAACTATGCCAATAGTCTCCCCTGACACAATCATCTCACCCATGCACCAAGGTTGAGATCAATGTCAAAACAATAATTCCAATTGCCAACATAACAATTCCAACACACTTACTCTCTATAATTGGCCACCCCCAATATGAGGCCAGGGTTCCACAAAAGTGGGTGCCTAGGCCAAGTCTATGACTCATAGGAAGCTACCTCACAATATTTCTCTTCTCACATAGTTATATAGTATTCATGGATGTAAAAGTTTACTCAAATAATCCAATATCAATCTTTATTTCTAGCTCTCTTTCCTCTTCAACCCCCATAAGCCAAGGAAATGAATCCCTTTCTCTGTAAGGTAGTCCCTTAGGATATTTCATTTCCCTTTGGGGCTCTAGTGCTACTAGTTGAGAAGTATTAGTGTTCGAATCTCCAAAGAATCATAATCATGGATAGTTTTAATAGCAATTTCAATGCATACATGCACCCAGGAATCTTCCTAGGATGGAAATATAACAAGTATTAACACACAACCACTAATAATGGCTCCCGAAAATAGAATTATTCTCCTCTCCAGGAAGAAATGACACTAAAGATGAATAGAAATAATGAATTAATGAACCCACAAACCTCCAAAAAGGTAAGAGTAATTATGAATACTCTCATTATGCCACATGGCCTCCCCAAGAAGCTCATATACCCACTGTTGGGTAATTTAACTGGTAGTTAAATTACTTCATTAATTTTCAAACCAAGGTTCATGTAATTGTGAAGTGCATGTACACAATATATGCTAGGAGTTTTATTTTTAATTATATAATGACAAAACAATTTTTAATCTATTAAAGGAAATTACAAAAATAAACTAAATCAAGATCAACTCATCTTGAATTTATGCACATGTTCTTTCTATCAAACGTAAAAAGGTAAATCATGCTTCCAAAAATAAGATTAAATAACAAGAACTAAATCTATTCTACTTGCATCAAATTGAAATGACTAGTCTAATTGCGTTGAATTGAAAGGACTATTCTAGTTGCATCAAATTGAAAGGGTTATTCTACTTGTTGAAATGAAATCTTAATCTAATGCATCAATTTGAATTCCTATTCTATCCAACATAATTGAAATTGATTCTAGAACCAAACTATTTGAAACCAATTGAACTAAAGAGAAAGAATAAAACTTCAAAATATGATAGATTACTAATGTGCATAATAGAGATCTAAATCAATATAAACATCTAAATACGAGACTAAATGGAAAATATTAATGAAAAGAACTAACAATTAAAATGTTTTTGGTTGTTTTCAATTTTAATGAGGGCTCAATCCCGTGCAACAAATTCAATAGTGAGTAAATGGACAAAGACAAAACAAAGTAAAATTAAATGAAAATACAATTGTAACTAATTGAAATGACGGTGAAAACAAAGCATCTAAACTATCTTACAACTGTCTTGGGGGCCCTCCCATTGAGTGTAAGGCACTATGAATTCAAAGAAAATCAGAGAAGGATGCATTCACACTATAGGAGCAAAGTACTTGTATTAATAAAAGAAGTGAGTCTCAACAATTATAAATAGATTTTCTATGATCTATTCTTCATTATCTCAACTAGTAGATCAAGGAGGTATTCATACACTTAGCTAATTTAACAAATTAAAGAAAGAAATGCTGAGAGACAAGTTCATATATCGACAACCCAATTTTTGAATTTGAGTACAAAATGGATCTTGCATGATTTTCTCTGTCATAGTAAATCATGCAGATCATCTTCTTCTACACATAAACTACATGAAACTCGCTCACTTTATATTGCACTTCAAGAACAAGGTACTTGTTTTGATAAAAGCAGAGAGTATTCAACAATTCTAAATACAGTTTCTATGATTTGTTCTTAATTATCTCAACTTGGAGATCAAGGAGGTATTTATACACTTAGCTAATTTAACAACTTAAAGAAAGAAATGCTGAGAGGCAAGTTCATTGATTGACAACCTAGTTTTTGAATTTGACTACGAAATGGATCTGGCATGATTTTCTCTATCGTAGAAAATCATGCATATCATCTTCTTCCACACATCAGCTACATGGAACTCGCTCGCTTTCTATCATTTTTTCCATGCTTTCTTGATGCCGAAACCGATTCTTGAAACCCTTGTGCACAAATAGAACAATGTTGACATAGATGTTTGACCAAAAATATTCTCACTCTATTCAATCTTTTGAGTTGGAATAATGGGTGGATAAGCATGTCCTTGACAATTGACATCTGTTCATGTCCTTTGTTCACTTTGAAAGTTGCTACATCCTGTCTATCGTGGATTGAGCTACGAAAAATTCAGTTAGCTACATAAATGTTACAATTTAGTAGCCAAAAAGATATTTTTGTCAATTCATAAAGAAAGTCTAGATTATGAGCAATAATGATTTGATACCTTTTATTATAGCTAAAATGACACTAATGACCTTATAAGCCATAAGTATGTCTATCAAAACATACATGGAATGGATGGAAAAATGGGAAAAAGTGTTAAAATTGAGGACAATTTGAAGATCCAACACCCACCTTCTCAACTATTTCAAATATAAATATAATAAAATATAAATAAAAAGGTAGGGCCTCTCTAACTATCTATTATTGTGGGATCATATCCCTAGTTGTTTTTCTTGTTCTTATTCTTATCATGTACAATCATACGTTTCCAAACCAAGAACAAAAAATTAGAGTATCGTAATTTTAGAGCGAAACTAGCAAAGAGGTTAAAAATGTTATCTTCCTTCTAGATCTCTAATAGTTGTCATTTGTTATGATATTAATTTTAGGATTATACATTCCTGACACTCAATGAGATGGCATATAATGATTTGGAATCAGAAGTGTGTGATGGTTAATAGTGACCATCACACCCAAAATGCACAATCTCTTGACACATGTCTTGTGTGAGAAAAATTGGTTCAATGTGTTTATACATATAAGTGGGAATACTATATCAATAGTTTAAAAGAAAAAGAAAGAAACCGTCATTTTGCATTTAATAATATTGTATCATTTAATTAGGCACATTTAAATTATTTTCTCAACTAATTCTCAAAATCTTCACATATGTATAGAGATTGACATGTATTGTGTGAGAAAATTTAGTTCAATAAATGGGATAAGTACGAATAATAAATCACTAGTTTAAAAGAAGAAACACTCAGTTTAAATTTAATACACATCATATATAATTTAATGGCTTTTCCTATTTCATACTCTATAGGAATTTTAATGCGGTCTGACATGGGGCCGATATAAGGCGATACAACACGCCGCTAGGTGATGAGAGAGAAACAAAATAGCGGCGTGTTGTATTGCCTTATATCGGCCCCATGTCAAACCGCATTAAAATTCCTATAAAATATGAAATAGGAAAAGCCTAATTTAATTAAGCACATTTAAATTATTTTTTTCAATTAATTCTCCAAATCTTCACATAATGCGTAGAAAATTCGTAGTTGATATACCATGATTTCAATACATGTTTTCATCACTATTGGGTCCATATTTCTTGGAATGCTTGAACACTTCAATAAAAATCAAGTCGAATATAGATTATGTATGTTTACAAAGAATTTACATCTAATGATTACCCAAATGACCACTTCAGGCCGGAAGAAAGAATGGAAAGTTGAAACCAAATTCGAAATGGCTTTAGATGAAGACGATTTAGAATGCACCATTATTGATATAAGTAATTATCAAGTTTAATGTTTTGGACGGTTTATAATAGAATTATGGGTGTGATTAATAGATGCTAATATGGCATATACTCAACATCACGGTCGTAAACAAGGTAGGTTAAGTTTTGGGAGGAATTATACGTGCAAACTTTGAATGGGGTGACTTTTCAATGAAGAAAAGATCTGGGAGAGTAGAACAATTTCAATAGGTTGGGATATAAGATTACAAAGTTTTGATATCGAAAAAATCCTTTTGATTTTTGAAAATTGCTTTAGAATGTTGAAGACTCCAAATCTTGAAAATAGGACTTTCTACTAAAAGGGGCATTACAAACTAATTCATCCAATTTTTTCCACCTAAAAGTTCCAAGATAGATGAAAAATTAGAATAATTGATTCCAGATCATATGTCCCCATTTATTTAGGATTTTAGTCTCAAAAATATTTTACTAAATGAGATAACATAATCTTTGCTCTACCTTCTCCATTCGGTACTATTTTGCCTTATATGGAAGTTGTCTTTTCAACCATACTAATTAGAGGTCATGTTGACCATACCTATTAGTTATATACATCTTCAATAAAATTTTAACTTCTAATAAATTTTGTCAAGCTTATGGTGCCAAGCCCTCTATGGTAGGTAGGACCTACTCCACTTTTATATTCCAACATGGAAAGATCATAGAGTTTTAGATTCTCCATATTCAATACTAATTAAATGTAGATATATGGGGGTAGGCTATGTCTATAGGAATTATCACACACCTTCTCCAATAACTTAAAAGGACCATGCTATGAATCCTTGATCTTCTTACTAAGACCCTATATCCTTTCTATGTTTAGCTACAACCAAACTTTATCTCCCACCTTGTTTTTTTCTTAATTGTGCACTAATAAAATGGGGCCTTTTACCTTCCTTGTGACTTCTTCACCCTCCTATGGCATCTTACTTCACCCTCCTCCTTACTATCCATATGTTAACATCTAAGTTTGATACCAATAGGCGTTTGGACTATTCTATTATGATTGTTGAATATAAATGATTTTTTTTCCAAGCCTTTAGATGTATTTAATTTTAACCCCTTAAAAAATGAACTAATGTCTAGTTGACTACATCCATATACCAATTTATCTATGGATGGAAAGCTATATACCTTTTCATCTTTGTATTTCTATTTTCCTAATGTCTAGTTCAAAAGGAAAAGTAGTTCCTTAGACTATTTTTATAGTGTAAAAGTGGGTTTAAAAATGGGAAACCCATACTACAACGGGGCATTTTAGTAATCCTAGCAATTTGGATAGGTGATCTATTTATGGGTGACAATAGGAGTCTGTAGTAGCATTCTTGTAAGAGAATCATACTCATGACTCCAATGTAAAGGGATGCTTCCACTTGGATTATAGTGGTCTTGTTATACATAGATGAGACACACCCAAATGATATTCATTTTTTTTAAATCCACTTATTAATACACACATGCACACACATGTGTGTGTAGCATGCATACGAGAGAGAGAGAGAGAGAGAGAGAGAGAGAGAGAGAGAGAGAGAGATCCCAATTGATTAGCTTGAGTAGCTAAGTGTTGTGGATTGTAAATAGTAAGTCTTCGATCAAGTCTATAGGCCAACTATTTATAGCATGTTAATACTTCATGGCCCTAGTTATGACCCATTAGTGGTGGTAAAATATTTGATGTTTCCCCAAGCATGGTCACATAATATGTATGCATGTAAGTATGTGTATACACACATATGGTTCATCCCTCTTCTTGGATTCTTTACCTAAAAACTAGTAGAGTTAGTCATTTTCTCATACTATTAGCCTATTCATCTAATTTTATCTTCCTAATCCTTTTGAAACCATACTTGGCACTTGATCAATTTTGGATATTTTTGTGTAATGTTTTGTACCTTTTTATATTTTCCTTTTTTCCTTATACTTTTAGGTTTATTTTGGTATCTTATTTTGTCGTAGTTTTCACCTTGTTTTCCACTTACATTTTCATATTAGATTCATTTTCCTAACAAAAAAACAAATTAAAATTAAGGAAAATTTGTCGAAAACCATGAAATGAGAATCTTTTTGATAGATTTGGCAAACCCAACATTAGGGTAAAATAGTGCATTTTCTACATAATATAGTTAAAAGTATGGCTAAGATTTGGATTTGTAATGTAGTTATTTTCCTTTTGAGACATAATTTGAATTTGTTTATAATTCAATTGTTGGGAAAAAGGAATGAAGTTGCATAAGGGAAGAAAAAGGGGGGAATTCAGAGGGTGGATATGATCTTGTGGAATTTTTTGAATGATATTGATTCATTGTTGAGTAAATTCTTATTACTTGACTTCATCTTTTTTTGGGATTTGGGTTGAATGTCATTTTTCATCTTATATGTTGAGTTTTGCTTAAGGCTCTGCATAAATGATTCCCATACATATTTATAAGAGTAATTTGACCAAAGAGAGCACGACTACATTTACAAGTGTCCAAAATAGGAATAACAAATTGTTGGAGTGAGAGGCACATCAATAATCAACTCACATTTAGGGAATTTTCATGTATGTTGAGGTTATTTTATTTTCTTTCAATTGATTCCTTAGATGACATGTGCCTTGAACAAAAATATTGTTGTATATGTATGAATAATCAAGAAAAACTTGAGTTGTAATATCAATCTAGTGCTTCTATCATTAAATTGAGTTATTACAACTTTAAATCTTAACCTTATATTTGAAACCTTTATCTCTTAGTAATTAATTTTCTTCCATAAAATCTATAAATATTTTTGAACTTAACTATAAATCCTTCGCTCATATCCCTCCCCACCTAATCATTTTCCCAGCATACCCTTCCCCTTATCCCTAAACCATCATTCTTAAATTATCTTTTTACCTTGAGAATGAATTGGCCTCATCCCTTAACATAATTAGCCTCTTTCTTTGATTAAAATTTATTAACCTTCACATTATAACTTTGATTCAAATCTTTAACATTTAACCCTTCATCTTTATTGTTAAATCTCAATCTTTAAGCACGCACTTATAAATTTAAACTCTCACTATGATTATTTCTAGCTCCTCCCTATCTTAAACATTTATATCTTAACCTTAAAGGTAAAATACAAACTCCTAATCATTATATCCATACTAAATCTTTAATTCTCTTTAACATATGATCATATCCTTAACTGAAACCTCAAACAAAATTCTAAACAATATTTTAATTTAAATGCTCTATTCTCAAACAAGAACCATTAACCTTAACCATTGCCAAAAATATTAATCATATAAAAATGAAGGATTTTCTTTTCACATATAAAAATGCACTCCTAATGCAAAAATCTAAGCTATAAAATCTAAACAAAGTGGAATATGATATTACAAAATAAAAATGAAACTAATTTTATACTTAAATATCTATCAAATGTTAATATTGTCTTTTCAAAACAAATGTTAATATTGTCTTTTCAAAAAAAATGAATAATCACGTATTTATAGGAAAAATATATAATTACATATTTAAATAAATGTTATAAGGAAGTTTAGGTCATGCTATTCAAATTAGAAATTATTTTATTTTTTAAGAGAAATTATATAAAAGAAAAAAATTATATTGATCAATACTAAATTAATAATGGCCTTCTGATGAGTGATCAATTGCGCATACACTTGTCACATGAGAGGTCATTAGGGTTTGCCCCTCTTTCTGGTGGTCATTAAAATATTGATCATGCACCATTCATGCATTCAAAACACTCGAGTGATGATCTCTTTCGCACATTCAACATTTAAATTCAAGGGTATGCGAGTACTTTGCTCTAGTATGGAAGTTTGGGTGATGAATTTCGATCGGGAGGAGAACAGAGGCGCATGAGACATGTTCCATGGAGGCTCACTAGGGTTACGACCTTGGTGAGTGGTGAAGTGGAAGCCTTTTTTATTTTAGTTTGGGTTGGGTTTGACCTTATGTCTTATCCTTGGGATCTGGGCACTTGAGTGGACGTGACATCATGTCATCTCCACGCCATTTTTGGGACAACCTACCACGGGCCCTCACCAAGAAAATAGAAGCTCCTGGAACTCCCTTCTATTGTGTGGGGTAAAGTATCTGTGTTCATAATTTCTTATGCTTGTCATTGTAGTTGGAGGGCTCTGTCATTATTTGTTTGTGCTCACTTTGTTGCCCATTCCTTGTTGGAAATTACCTCTGGGTTTTTTTTCATGTGGGGGTGTTACCCCAGTCTCTGGCCAGTTATGTTGGTGGTATGTGTACCCATTCAAGGTATGTGTTACTAAATTCATCTCTTTGCACACTTGGTGTTAGGACCTGTGGTTCCACCCGAGGTGCGACTGCGTTTGGCAGTGAACAAGCGGTTGGGATAAGTGAAGGATGAGCT
The DNA here is from genome assembly GCA_000404065.3 of Pinus taeda. Lineage (NCBI taxonomy): Eukaryota > Viridiplantae > Streptophyta > Pinopsida > Pinales > Pinaceae > Pinus > Pinus taeda. The sequence goes on from APFE030973560.1 coordinate 139,090, forward strand.
CAGACTTAGCGTGCGAGGAGTTATGTGCACAAATGGAGGAGAGCGAGGTGTTTATATAGGCGTGGGAGAATGGAGAGCTGCCCACGGGCCGACCTACGAATTAGAGCAATCCGACTTGCATTTGCGATGAGTAGGGGGCGTGTTGTAGTGTGGAGGACGAGTCGGCTGGGTAGACCAACTCGCCCTGCCACCCGTATAAATAAAAGATGCATGGAGGTTCATTTGACATCCCAAGTTCGACCTTCAATATTAAGGAAGGACAAGGCACAGTTCAAAGGGTACGAGGTGTAGGTTAATGAAGCCGGATGCGCCCAAGTCTTGGGCGAGGCTGCACGAAGTAAATGCACAAGGTATCGGGTGAACGAAGGCATTGGGCAGGGTTGCATGATGCGTGTGCTCGCTGACGAGTTGGGCATGCGGGTGACCGGTGAGGGCATCCGAGTAGGCATGCACGATGGGTGGCCGGGTGAGGGCGTCTGTGCAGGCGTGCAGAACGGGTGGCCCAAGTTGGGCGTCCGCTGAACGACCAACCAAAGTGTTGAACGGGTGACCCAGGTAGGGCACACCGTGCATGGAGGTGAGTCGGTTGACACGGTGAGGGCATGCAGATGGGTGGTCGGGTGAGGGTGCGTCGTGCACGACGAAACGATGAAGTGTTGAGATTGTGAACGGAGGTGTGACTCGTGCGAAGGCGCCCATGGGTGGCGACTTGGTTACGACGAGGTGCACACAAGTTGGGCAAACAACATGATCGTGCGACAAGGTGAATGAAGGGTTGGTGAGTCATGCGGCAACCGTGCGGAGGTGCTGATGAGCTGGGCAACCGAGTTTGCCGAAGTTGAAAATTGGCTAAGTGTAAATTTGGGGTTTCCCAAGATTTAACTTGTACTTGTAAAAGAAGATTATATATATTGATTCAGGCAGACTCATATTATAGGGAGTTGCCCCTCCCTTTATACTGTTGTGCATTTCTATTGTATAATGCTATTTATGTGAATGTTATGGGCTTTCACTTGTATAAAGGATAAAAATAATACTTGGTAACAAAAATAAAACTAAGTATGGAATGTTAGGCGTAGTCTACAATCATAAGTATTGGTGAAAAGAAAACGATTGGTAGTGTCGCACCTCGCTATAAGTGGTTGAAAGACTACCGCAGGTGTAGGGGCGTGTTATATATCTAGGGGGGATAATATGGGGTACAAAGGGAGGTACCCAAGGTAATAATGTAATAAGGGGATGGGCCATAGTAATAAATAAGGTGGTTAACCCATATCATATAAGGGACCACAAGTAGTTAGTAATAATGTAATGGGCCCATGGTATTAGTTCGATGGTATGAGGGAACCATGGTAATGACCCATGGTATTGTATGTATGAGGCCTATATAGAGGCTAGAGACTCCACGTGGAGAGATGTCAAGAATTATTGTATGAACATGCATATGGCTTGTGGAGTGTTCTCCTTCCTTAAGGAGTGAATGTATGGTGTTGCCCTACCTTAAGGGTTTGATCAATAAAGTGAATCATTTCTATCTAGTTCTCTCTTGGTATTTATTGGGTATATTTGCATTGTCTTATATTTTCATATTAGATTTATAACAAGTGGTATCAGAGCACTTTCTTGGGCAAAAAGTGGAGAATTTTTTTTATTTTTTGCAGGATTTCTGGGGCGGCGAGTTTGCAGATAAGATTTATATATTTTGGAGAAAAATATGAAAAATATAATTGTAGATCTAGATTCTTTGTGAAAAAATACCCGATTTCAAAAAAAAAATTGGCTGAATTGGAGTCCGGATGAAGGAGATATCGTTGATCTAAAAATCAGTGGTGTTGCAGACAATTTTTCGGGGCAGCGAGTTTGCGGCATAGATCTAGACATCCTAGTGCAATATCTATAAAATCAAATTGTAGATCTAGATTCTTTGTGAAAAAATACCCAATTTCAAAAAACAAATTAGTCGAATTGGAGTCCGGATGAGGGAGATATCATTGATTTAAAATGAGCTATTTTTCAACAATTTTTTGTGACGGCGGGACAGTTACAGCATGGATCAGCAATTCCAGTGCCTAGATCAGGATTTCTACCACATGGGAAGATGCAGAATAGTTGTTCCATTTCTAAAAACAAGTCATAATAGGGATTCTAAGAAATATTGATTGAATTGTGGCCATTTCAAATTTTCACCAATTTTTTTTGTGATGGCGGGCCTAGATCAGAATTTGAGGGACTTGTATAAATTTGATGGCTCTCATCTAGCCAAATGGCTAGCAAAAATGGAGAAATATTTCAGATTTAATTACATCATGGATGATGAGACTCAGCGGAGTGCAGGAAAAATGTACTTGGACCATGAAAGATGGCAATGGTGGCAGTGTCATTAAAAATGTCATCCAAGGGTAACTACTTGGGAGATGTTCGCAAAAACTATTCGTGACCACTTTGACCGTAAATCTAATCTTGTGGATAAGCTCACACAAAGAGACACACAGCCTAGCAAAGATTTTATTTTTACAGGGAAGAAGGAAACCAAGAAACCTAAAGGGTTATTTTCTGCTGGTATCTCCTTATTGCAGGTTCATGGATTGATTCAGAAAGAGAAGATCATTGTTTCTATAAATCCTAGTTGCAAGCATAATTTTACCAATGTTAATTTGGCAGAAAAATTGCAAGTGCCAAAAAAACACATTGAAAACACACAGGTGGATGATGAGGATGTTTAAGTGTATAAAGATTTGAAGATTTCTATGGATAAGTATGTGTTGCATGGTGATTTTTATACTTCAGAGATGGATAATATGGATGTTGTTTTGGGATATCCTTGGATGGAATCTGTGGGTACTATCAATATTAATGTGCAGAAGAAATTCCTGAAGCTCTGGTATAAAAGAAAGAAAATTACATTACAGGATATTTCCATCAATAAATAGGTAGAGTACATGGAGGCTGAAGCAGAAGATGTTCTAGGGACTGACATATCAGATGATGAGCCAGTGATGATTGACAATCAAACACAAACAGAGGCTGAAGCAGAAAAGGTTACAGGTGCTGATACATCAGATGAGAGCTTAGTGGTTGAAGTAATATTGGAAGATAAGACACCACAACAAGCACCCCAACATGCACCAGATAACAATTAGGCTCTAGTAAAGGGTGAATTAAAGAAAAAGACATCGTGGGTTAAAAATTCAACATATCATCACCCACATCACTCTGCAAGACAACAACCAACAAGATGGAAACCAATTAGCCACAAGGACAACAACCCCCGCATGACAGATAGAGTGGAGCGAAGATCCATCTACTACACATCAACACAGAAGAGTTGCCACGATCAACTTCCATCTCAAGCGAGCGAGGCATCAATGAGATCGAGGGTTCACCTTTCTCTTGGATGGATAGATGCACGTGCATTGTACCAGTGGACTACTCTTTTGAGTAGATCTTATTATTTATGTTCTTCCCATGTTTCGGGGACGAAACATGCTAAGGGGGGTGGAATTTTATATATCTAGGGGGATAATATGGGGTACAAAGGGAGGTACCCAAGGTAATAATGTAATAAGGGGATGGGCCATAGTAAAAAATAAGGTGGTTAACCCATATCATGTAAGAGACCACAAGTAGTTAGTAATAATGTAATGGGCCCATGGTATTAGTTTGATGGTATGAGGGAACCATGGTAATGACCCATGGTATTGTATGTATGAGGCCTATATAGAGGCTAGAGACTCCACATGGAGAGAGGTCAAGAATTATTGTATGAACAGGCATATGGCTTGTGGAGTGTTCTCCTTCCTTAAGGAGTGAAGGTATGGTGTTGCCCTACCTTAAGGGTTTGATCAATAAAGTGAATCATTTCTATCTAGTTCTCTCTTGGTATTTATTGAGTCTATTTGCATTATCTTATATTTTCATATCAGATTTATAGCAGGGCATGACAGGTGGTATAAGAGTAGGGTTGCTCGTGATGAAGTGCAGATGGTATTGAAGCTGATTTAGGGTTGAAGAAGCTTGACAGTTGATGACAGTGGAAGCAGGTACTTGCAGGTGAAGGAAGCTGGTTTGACATACAAGTGAAACAAGAGTTGGTTCATGGTTGCAGGGAACTTGGTGAATGGTGAAACAGGTTTAGCAGAGGTGAAGCTTAGTGCTTGGGCCAAGCCAAACGACAAGGCATGACAGGTTTGGAAGACTGCGAAGGGAAGCTCTTGCTTACCTTATATAGGTTGAAGAGGATGAAAGAAAAGAATCCCCAGATTCGAGAGAAACTTGAAGTCTTGGAAAAGAATGTTGAAGACGAACTTCTTCAACTTGGTTGGACAATGGAGCAAGATGAAGTTGCAGATTGTTCTAACAAGGAAGAGGAAGTCGTGATGATTTAGGATGTTGTAGATGTGACAATAATGGAGGATGAACTTGAGATTGATCAAGTTGGACTAAGATCGTGCAGTCTGAAGACATGGATGAATGAGGATACTCACATGGAGGAGCCTCATGATGATGATGTAAGTACTATTGATACTTGTGTTTCACTTGAGTATTTGGTAGATGAACCATATGCAGGGAAGAGCAAAGTTAGTTTGCCGATGATGGGGAGGATCGTACCATGGATGTCTATGATGAAACCTTGTATGGAGAAGCAAGGATTGTTGACTATTGCAGGACTTGTTGGGGTTGTTTGTGACCTTAGGATAGAAGGTACAAAGGCCCGTGACAAGGGAGGAACATGATGATCGTTGTGGAGGATTGGGTCATGCTTTAGCCACATGGAGAGTTGGCTAAGTGCTCGGCATGACTCATGGGAAAATTGGAGGGCACACTCTTGGGTATGATGATACTTGGGTGGACTTCTCATGGCCGAGACCAAGAGATAGTCTTGGTGGAACCTCTAGTGGGGAAGCTATGATGGAAGGGACTCGTGATGATGATGATATGGTTGGGTGACCGAGTTCACTAGACAGAAGCTTGCAGACTTGGATGAGGATGACCAATTGTTGTGATGAGTCTACATGGTTAGACTACATGGGCAACTTAGTCATGGACATCAGGCTGGAGACATGGAGCATGGTAGTCTTATGCAGGAACATTATGCAGGAGCACTTGTAGAGGTGTCATTTATGGGCATCCAATGAGGAGTGCCAATGCAGGGATGTTGTGCAGATGGATTTGCTGATGTGACATGGAGATGTTTTATGAGCCGACGGAAAGGTTGTGCACTCTTGTACAACAAGGCCATGGACTTGGATGTAGTTGTGAGAAGACTATGGAGCATTCCTACTACATGGAGAGCTGAGGCATCTTGTAGAGATCTTTGGGCCGAGACTTGTATGCTTGCTGAGATGTTGATTGGGGATGGCTTAGGGAGCTCATGATGAAATGAGGTTGTGACTTTTGGAGACTTCATATATGGTGGACTTGGAGGATCTGATGCATTGAGGAGCTGAGGTCAGAGACTTTGATGTAGGATGGGGTGCATACTTTCAAGTACATGTATGGGAATGGCTTGAAAGAGTGACTTGATGTGGAGGATCCATATGAGACACTTTGGAGTGATGGAGTTACAACGATGATGATACCTCGGTGGCAACACTTGGGCATGGGTTGAGCTGAGACTTAACCACTTTTGACACATGGGCGCTGATTGATCTATTACCATGGGTAGCACATGGGAAATGAGACAGGTGTATACTTGTTTCTATGACTTGAGGGATGGCACATACAGATGTGATGGAGGTTGCTTCATGGACCTAGATGTGGCACATCGAGAGTCGGGAGTTGATGATTCGATCTCTTCACTTTGAGGAGATGGATGTTTTGCGGATGGATGATGATGTTGGGGTAGATGTGGATGATTTCATGTAGCACATTAGTACCAAACATCATAGATAGCATGTTGTAGATGAGATGGAGGATTACTTCATGGACCTGAGTATGGCTTACACTTGTATGGAGATGGATTCTTGATTGAGTTGAGGATGTGATGAGATGTTCTGAGAAACAACTGATGGTGGCATGAGGATGTGCATTCTCATGGTTTGAGCGTGACAATTGGACTGATCACCCAACTATTTCAAACATGAGGGAGCTCAATGTGTAGAGATGTGTTAGCATTATGTTGGAGTATCATGGCAGTAGTTCACACGAGGACGACACGAGATGTTGTAGGAAGCAGGTAGCTTGAGATGGAAAGGCAAGCCTTCCACGATGGGGAGCAGCCTATGGAGATTGTGACAGGGTGGTCGATGATCATGGATTGAGATGATTTCCGATGTATGACATACTGATGGGGTGTATACCATGGTATGGTGATCTTGGTGACAGATGGTTGCCGAGACGAGACATGATGGAGATGGTACTTCTACATATGTTGTAGGGATGATTGCAGTATGTGGAGGAGTTGAAATCATGGGTGAGACAGTTGTTGGTGATCTTGGTGGATGGCTACCAGGATGGTATGTTGTCGAGGACGAAAACGACTTCAGGTGGAGGAGGATGTTAGGACCTACAGTTCCACCCAAGGTGCGACCGCATTCGGCAGCGAACAAGCGGTTGGGATAAGTGAAGGACGAGCTCAGACTTAGCATGCGAGGAGTTATGCGCACAAATGGAGGAGAGCGAGGTGTTTATATAGGCGTGGGAGCGTGGAGAGTTGCCCACGGGCCAACTTACGAATTGGAGCAAGCCGACTTGCATTTGTGATGAGTAGGGGGCGTGTTGTAGTGTGGAGGACGAGTCGGCCGAGTAAACCAACTCGCCCTGCCACCCGTATAAATAAAAGATGCATGGAGGAAGTTCGACCTTCAATCTTAAGGAAGGACAAGGCGCAGTTCAAAGGGTACGAGGTGCAGGTTGGTGAAGTCGGATGCACCCAAGTCTTGGGCGAGGTTGCATGAAGTAAACGCATAGGGTATCGGGTGAACGAAGACGTCGGGCAGGGCTGCACGACGAGTGCGCCCGCCGACGAGCTGGGTGTGTGGGTGACCGGTGAGGGCGTCTGGGTAGGCGTGCATGATGGGCGGCCGAGTGAGGGCGTCTGTGCAGGTGTGCACGATGGGCGGCCCAAGTTTCACATCTGCTGAACGACCAACCAAAGTGCTAAACGGGCGACCCGGGTAGGGCGCGCCGTGCACAAAGGTGAGTCGGTTGACATGATGAGGGTGTGCGAACGGGCGGCTAGGTGAGGGCGCACTGTGCACGACGAAACGGTGGAAACGGTGAAGTGTTGAGATTGTGAACGGAGGTGTGACTCATGCGGAGGCGCCCGTGTGTGGTGACTTGGTTACAACAAGGCGCGCCCAAGTTGGGGAAACAACACGATCGTGCGACGAGGTGAACGAAGGGTTGGTGAGTTGTGCGGCGACCGTGCGGAGGTGCTGATGAGCTGGGAAACCGAGTTTGCCGAAGTTGAAAATTAGCTAAGTGTAAATTTGGGGTTTCCCAAGATTTAACCTGTACTTGTAAAAGAAGATTATATATATTGATTCGGGCAGACTCATATTGCAGGGAGTTGCCCCTCCCTTTATACTATTGTGCATTTCTATTGTACAATGATGTTTATGTGAATGTTATGGCCTTTTACTTGTATAAAGGATAAAAATAATACTTGGTAACAAAAATAAAACTAAGTATGGAATGTTAGGCATAGTCTACAATCATAATTATTGGTGAAAAGAAAACGATTGGTAGTGCCGCACCTCGCTATAAGCGGTTGAAAGACTACCGCAGGTGTAGGGGCGTGACACTTGGGGTCGTGTTGTTGGTTTTAGTAGGTCAATTGGGTGGGTAGTGGGTGGTGTATGTCTTGAACAACTCCTTGGTATGGGTAGATGCTTGCCCTTCCTATTTCAAAGTTTGTGGTTTCTGGGTTCTCAGGTGCACCCAACTAGGGCATCAGGTTCTTGGCCTTGGTCATTGTAATTTCTATTGTAGTTTCTGTGAAGAATTTCCCTTGGCGTTCCCTATCAATCAACGGTCAACTCCTGCCAAACTCATTATGCCTCGCCAACGGGGCCGACCTCACCACGCGGGGGGGGTGGGGTTAGAAATTTCATTTAGGGAGTCCCAATCTAGGCTATAGTTCATCCTTTGAGAACTCAGCCAGTCAGGAAACTGAGGATGTTGCAACTATCTCTTCAACTCACTCCCTAGGACATGTAATGTCTCTCGCTTCCATGGAGTCCATTGCAGAGTAGCTTCGAAATATTCAAATCAATATGGACATTCTCAGGAACCACATGTACGAAGACCATAACACAATTGTGGCATATCTCAATGAGATCAAATACAATCAAAATGAAATTCCTGAACAATTGGATAGCCTTCATCGCAACCACTGTGGCATAAATGATCACCTTTGCAGATTGGAAGTGCAGGTGGAACACATTGATTTTCATATGCATGATCGTGTTGTTTATTTTGCAACTCCCCTGTACTAGCCTCCCATTCCCCTCCTTGATATGTTGCTTTCACTTTGGCCCCCTTTTTATTTCCTCGTATGCTATGGCTACAATCCCCCTGAAAATAATGGTTGTAAAATGTCTTCTATGGTATCCTTCAGTCCCCAATCTCAATAAGTGTGGTTAGAATGAGAGAAAGGGGACTATTGAGAGTGATTTGGTAAGCTATGCTTTCGTGAAAATCTAATGAAAATTTTTTGAACGAAAAAAAGAAAATACTAAATTAATAATGGTTAGTAGGAAATCAAATAAAAAGTCAACACTTTTTATATTTTTAAAAAGAAAAATAGTTAACACTTTTTAATATATAATTAGCATAAATAGTTAACTTAATCAAGTATGATTAAATTTATTAGATTATTTTAATTCCATAATAACAATTTTTTTCTTTCTTTTTAAACAGAAATGTGTACTCATTTGTATTAAGTTTGTTCCTGTCACAACAAATACCCAATAGATTGGTTACATTTCTTCATCTGACTTCTTGTCCCTTTGTGTGATGATTTATGATACAACTATTCAAATTTCACTACACGCATGTAGGAGTACATCCTACAATAACTGCCTAACAAAAAGCAAATTTTTCAACAAGCATAAATAAGTGCTTTCCTATTCCCACGGACAGTTGAGGTATATAAGCGATCTCCTTTCTTGCCTGTTTGCAACATTGACCTCCTTGAGGTTGTGATTCAGGCATAGATTTGGTCCTATAAAGTAACAACCTATGTATGTAGCATCTTGGTTTCATCCACTTGTGTGGTCAGCCTTCCCTTTAGGTCTTGGATTTCATCCATCAGGTTAACAATAACGGTCAGTTGCGCCTACTATTTCATATTCAAGACGAGCATGTCCAATTGCATTTTATCCATTTTCTCGAGTATTTATGTACCTCTCTCCTTACACTTGTAGTTGGGCCACTTCTCTTTGCTATTATCTCCAAGTTATCGGCCTTTGAAAGACCACATACTGATTCACCTGAACAAGAAAAAGAAAGGACAGGCTTATGTTTCTATTCAGGCCCTCCCTTTCTCCTAAGAATTCAACAACCAACTTGTGTCCCAATCCTACTTAGTTGTTTGACTTGGCTGTAGTTTGGCTATGTTTATACGCTAAATAGCCTATGTTTTCTTGCTTAGAGTGAGCCTTGGGTGAACCATCAATCTTGCATGCAACATAAATTTACTAGAAGGCTATGTGTTAGGACCCGCGGTCCGTGCGACGGGTAGGGCGACTCCACCGTGCGAAGGATGTGCGAAATGTGAAACGAAACGACCCAAGAAACAAGTTTATAAGGTGTTGGGCGAGTTGAGGGGGTGGTCCCACGAGTTGGGCGGGCCGACCCTCCTCTTGAGCGAGACAACACATGTTGAACGAGTCGGCTTGGGCGTTTGGTGTGGGTCGGCCGGGTGACATAACCCGCCACGCGCTCGTATTTATTGGAGGGTGTTTGGAGGCAAACGACCATCATTCGATCAACACGAGTTTGAACAAGGAGTTCTGAAGTGCATGGAAGAACACGAGTTTGGAAAAGTCGTTCGAGAAATTGTTCGAGAAGTCATTAAGAAAGTCATTCAAGAAATTGTCCGAGGAAGTCACTCCAGGCAATTATTTGAGAAATCGTTTGAGGAAGTCGTTCGAGAAAGTCGTTCGAGAATTCATTTGAGGAAGTCGTTCGAGAAATCGTTTGAAGAAGCCATTCAAGAAGTCGTTCAAGAAAGTCGTTCAGAAAAGTTGTTCAGGCAGAACTTGGGCGAGGTCGTCGGACAGGAAACTTGGGTAAGGTCGTTCGGGTGAACCGGGTGAGGTCGTTCGGGCGACCTGGGTGAAGTCATTCGGGCAACCTAGGCAAAGTCGTGTGGCGACCTAGGTGAGGTCATCCAGGCAAACCGGGTGAAGTCGTGTGGCAACTCGGGTGAAGTCGTGTGGTGACTTGGGTGAATGAGTTGGGTGAACGAGTGGACGTGCGGATGGGCGGTCGGGTGAGGGCGCGTCGTGCACGTTGAAACGAAGAATCGTGCGGACGAGCGACTTGGGTAGAGCGCACCGTGCACGATGAAATGGTGGAAACGGTGAAGTGTTGAGATTGTGAACGGAGGTGTGACTCGTGCGGAGGTGCCTGTGTGTGGCGACTTGGTTACGACGATGCGTGCCAAGTTGGGCAAACAACACGATCGTGTGACGAGGTGAACAAAGGGTTGGTGAGTCGTGCGACAACTGTGCGGAGGTGCTGACGAGCTAGGCAACCGAGTTTGCTGAAGTTGAAAATTGGCTAAGTGTAAATTTGGGGTTTCCCAAGATTTAACTTGTACTTTGTAAAAGTGAAGATTGTATAATATATTGATTCAGGCAGACTCATATTGTAGGGAGTTGCCCCTCCCTTTATACTGTTGTGCATTTCTCTTGTATAATGTTGTTTATGTGAATGTTATGGACTTTCACTTGTATAAAGGAACATTAATAAATACTTGGTTGCGAAACACAAACTAAGTAGGATAAGTGGTTAGGCGTAGTCTACAATTGTAAGTATTGGTGAAAAGAAAACGGTTGGTAGTGCAGCACCACGCTATAAGCGGTTGAAAGACTACCGCAGGTGTAGGGGCGTGACACTATGGGTCCAACCTTCCACAAATATCATGAGATTGTTTAGATTGGTCTACTTGAAAGCCAATGCCGAGTGTTGTCAAATAGGCCGGCAACCCTTCCGCGTGAGAAATAACTACAACAACCGCTTCTCGAGAGCCAAGTTATATCATAGGGGACAGAAACACATTGTATGGTTGCACAATCATAGGCTTCTTCGCTCCTTCATCCTATCCATGAACCCCAATTACACATGAAAAACTTAGACTAGAGAGAAATACGAACCTATAATCCTATTACACAATTGAGGAGAGTAAGCTGATCAGCTTGGATGAAATCTCTCCATGACACTTGCCAAGTCTTTTTCCTTTCCGAACGAATTGGGATCCCAATTTGGATTTGGCAAGGCATATAAGGATGCGAGGTGATGGTTTTGTCATTTCCATTTGCTTATTCTTGATCACACATGTGTTTTATTTGTGTGGAACATAACTCTTCATTAGAGCCTTCAATGTAGATTTGATCATTGTCATGTGCCGAAGGCCTGGAACTAGACTGCAATGTGTCCTTCGCCTTGTGTGGTTCCTATGAGGATGGTGTAGAGTGCCACATGCATGCATTGAATTGACATGGGGCGCCACAACATCTCTCTGACATCCATTTCCATTTTAACATTGAACCCCTTGGCAACCCCCGCATGGGAATTTGATTTATTATCCTTGACCTTATAATAATGTTTTGTTGCTATACCAACATCTCCTATGGTATCTTTTTTAGCAGAAGTTGAGTGAGTAAGGTTATGGAATATTCCACAATCTAGTTTCCTAATCCGAAGCTGACCAACTTTATTGACAAATTTATCAACTTCATTATTTTGACTTCTAAAGATGTGGAATAATTTTTTTGTTGAATGTCTTCCAAGATCTTTCTTATTCTTTTTAGTAGGTTTTCTATAGGCTTGTTTTTTGGAAAAGTTCCTTTGAATAAGTGTTGGATAATGATGAGCTAGTCCCCTAAGATTCTAATGTTTGTTATCTCTTAGTTTTTGGCTAATATAATTCCCTGTAGCAATCCATACATTTATGTCTGGTTATGTGCCTTTTGACCCAATCTCCATGGGTACTTCTTAACTAAGTTTCCTTCAGGGTTGTACTAAACTCCTCTCCCTGTGGTTTTTTTTCTTTAAGATCCATTAAAATGAAGGGTCCATTGACAATTATTTTTAATTCTTCTAATATTAGGTGTCCTTTGGAATAATTTAATTCCTCAAAAATAGCTCCCATTCTCAACCGCGTCCAATAAAATTTGAACATAAAACCTAGTCTTACACACTAAACCCCACACAAACCATCTTATATACACCTCATAGATATAAATAATTAAATTTCTATACTTCATTATTTAAAACACTTTATTTAAATTACTTGAATTTTTAACTAAGTATAAAATTATTAAAATTAATACAAATAGACAAAATTCTTTGATACACATACCAGAATAGTTTTCATAATATATTTAGAGCTGCAACAACATAATCCATCCTCATGATGGATACCCTAAACCATTTCCATAGAATATTTATCTTTCATTGCGTTCTTATGATGAATCTCAACCCTCATGATGGATACCCTAAACCATTTCCACAAAATCTTTACCTTTGATTGCGTTCTTACGATGAAACTTGATGAATCCTAATTGGAGCATTGTAATGTTTCATCGTGTTTTTATGATGAACCCTAGGGAGCATTGTAATATACATTATTGATCATAATTTCACTACTGTAGATGTTGCTGATGTGTTTACCGACAAAATATTTATCTTTCATTGTGTTCTTATGATGAACCCTAATTGGAGCGCGGTCCTCATCATATTTTCACTGCAGTTGCTGATCTGTTTACAATACCCGCCGCAAACAGTAGTCGGAAGCAGCGTCCAGAATCATTTGTTTCAATCCCTCTGCTTCCATCACTTCTTTCTCCTCCTTTGTCTGCACAAACTTTCAGAAAAGAAAAATTAAAACAAATATAATGTTTTGTCCCATGAAAACCTATCCTGTTAATATAAACAAGTTTCAAAAAGATGATTTGATTGCATACCTCTGCAATCACAGTGTTGAAAATGTGGCCATCGGAGGAGATAACATTTGAATTTATGACCACGAGTATTTGAATGGACTCCAGGGCTTTCATCAGCTGTGCTAATAGGCAGCGCTGGTTCGAACAAAACATTATGATACGAAAAGTTCTCCCCTCTATCTTGCAGACATCAACCTGAACCTCCAAATCAAAATATAAAGATTAATAGAAATAACTGTCTAATCTATTCTAGTCTACTAGACAAGTGCTATTTGCTTACCTGAACAACTGTTTGAGCTGCATATTTGCAGCTTCCTGTGGGTCTGGCATGCACCTCTTCTTCATGTGTTTGGACATTCATGTCGTAATTGCATGATATATGTGTTAACGTTTCTTTATGAGATACAACTGATGAAGAACAGTCGCTGTGATCGTTGGATTGGAGGGCTGCAATGTCAGCTTCAATCTGCTTCGCTTGATTTTGCAAGTGCTCTATATACGTAATTGCGTCTTTTATAGTAGATGCCTTGTCCATCTGGCCGTAAATAAATTAATCAATTACCAGGATTTCAATGGCTCAACCTTTGAATTAAGTATGAATTATGAGCATTTTCCATTATAACAATCAAAGGTTCAAGTATGAAAAATGATATTGATGGTGGCATTGTCCATTACAAGAATCATTTACATAGTCTAATCTAGCTTACTTTGAAAGCTGGGTTTTACTGGCTTTGGAATCTGTAAACTAATTTGAATCAAATCACACTGCACTTTTAGAATAAACTTAGATTTAGAATGAATCTAAATTAACAAAAATCTCATTTTAATCTATGGAAATGTATTACTTAAATAATAATAATTACCATCTTTTGCAAAAAGTTTCGAAGTTTCCATAACAAATGCCAATTCTGTTTTATTTTGTTTTGTTTTCTCTATTAATTAGCAGTTTTAAGTAATTTATTAGTTCAATGAAAAAATTGCAAATTTACAAATTTTTAAGTTGATTTCCTTTCCTTGAAGCACTTTATCGTTTAATAACAAATTAAACATAATAAAAAAAAATTAAATAAATAAAATGATTAAAATGGTTAAAAAAAAAAGTTTTGATTTTAAAAAACCTCAAATAACAGTATTTGCTTCTCTGTTAATTCATGCAAAATAAATGATAATATTTAGAAAATATCTTTATTTTTATTTTTATTATCATTTAATCAATAACTAATTATAAAAATTAAAATAAACAACATATCAAAAGTTAATGAATAAATTTTAAATTAAAAAATGAAAAGAGTTATTAATATAAAAAAAATAATAATATTTTTTTTAATAATGTCACGTCCAGGGTAGGAATTTGGATTTCTCTTTACCCGTCATACAATTTTTTTTTGACGTTTTGGGTCCTTATGGTTCCCTTCAAGAAACGTTATATTAAAAATTTTGCCCTTCAAGAGTGATGTTCTCATAATAAATTAACCCTTCACTAATAAAGTTTTGATTAAAAAATTACCATTCAATAAAAAATTATGTTGAAAATTTTCATATATTTATTGTAAGGAAAAAACCGAAATTTGAAAAAACTCAATTGTGGAGGTTTCAATAAAAAGTGTTGAACATTTGAAATTTGCTCATTTAAAGTATATAATCAGTTTCCCCAACCCCTCTTTCCATCTGGAATCGATTACAAAATTCCTCTCACTATAATTACAGTGGAAATTCTCAGTAAAAATTGGAGCATGAACGACAGCCACCAAATATTTAGAATGGGGTTTTCTCGGTTACCTCTACATCAGGAATGAATCACAATCAATCACGAAGACCCTGGAAAATTCTAATTGCATGTTCAAATTTTTTTACATAATTATGATATGAAAATCATACATGAATGAAAATACCCCAGCGTTAAAGAATGGGAGTCCACATAAACCAATCTGAAATATGCGAAGTCCCTTAGTCTTTATGCGCATGAGGATTGCGCATATCCCCTTCGTCCTTTGCACTTCCCTTGTCTCTTATGCGAAGAGCTCTTCAAGCGAAAGTCGATGAGTGAAATGAGCTCTTCCTTCACTCATATATATACGTTTCCTTCCTCATGTTAAGGGGGTTGCTTATTCATGGCCGACCTCCCTTTATTACATGTAAAGCCCACGTATATCATACATGCATGATGCCCCACATAATTCATGTCGGCTTTAGAATTTAGAATTTAGCATATTTTCAATTAAAAAAACTTGCCCAAAAAATACCCTGTTGTATGAAAAATAAAGGGGCGTAAGTTGTAACTATACCAAAGCTTATTAGAATTTAGCATATTTTCAATTAAAAAAATTTGCCCAAAAAATACCCTGTTATATGAAAAAACTTGCCGTGTAAGAACGTTTGGTGCGTAAAAACGTTTTGGAAAAAGTTCCAAACGTCAAAAATCCGTCTTTAACTCTTCCAGGCACATCACTCAAAATGGGGAATGACAAATTCCAGCCATCAAATACGTGCAAAAAGCCTTATGACAGGCAAAATGCCCGTCAAATTCCATCCCTGGTCACGTCTTATTTAATATTTTGATTAAGTCAAATTACATAAAAATATAGTATAAAATCACAATTATAATAATTAAATCCGATTCATCTTAATTCGAGATCTATTAAACTATAAATCAAGATTCACTAAACCCTAAAAAATATCAAATCTCTTAAAATGCAAACTTTTTTTAAAGTGAAAATAAATTTAATCTTCCCTACAACTTAAATATAAACAATTTTCTATTTTCTATAATCATCCATGAAAAATAAAAAACATTTAAAGAGCTAAGAACCCCAGTATTTTTGATCGATTGAGGCCTGGTATAAGGATCGCTTGCACCAAGATTAAGGCATATTTCTTGGACATAGATTAAGGCATATAAGCATGAAACAGGATTCATGAGGAACATAATCTACATCATATGTAATTTGCTACTTTTTATTTAAAGTTAATGTTTTTTCTTTCTTGAAATGCTTTATCTTTCATCCATTAGACAAAGAAAATCAACTAAAAACAGCTAAAAATTAACTAGAAACGTCTAGAAACTAATTGAATGCTGACGACGACAGTGTGATTAACGCAGACATACCTTGCTGATAAAGGGGACAACAGCACGCAGAGCATAGAGACTTTGGTTTAGGTTTCCGCGTCTCTTCCTCTCCGACATTAAATTCTTAGAAATGAATTTGACTCCTTTCTCCCTGTGATAATTACTGTTATGAATCCTATGAGCAGAAGATTCTCTTTGTCCAGCATAAACAGAACCCATCGACTGAGCATTATGATGATCGGGCAATTGCATACTTTCTGTCTGTACTGTTGTGTCCATCAAGAAATTGGACGCAGGAGGGCCCTCATCGTCATTCCACCATTGATGCAATTGTGCGGCGTCCATATCAACGGAAACGTTGTATCTCCCGGCATGCTGTTCTTCTGTATTAACATCATTACAAGTAAAATCTCCTCCAGAGGTTTTTGAATGAACCGATTTACTCAATGAAGTACAATCTGTGCTGCTCATCCTCTCCTCAGCTTGAACTGCTTCAACAACATCCCACAGACCGTTGTTGCTTAATGTTGCTTCCGTATCAAGAAAATGATCAAAATCTGGAAGTGTTTCCATGGTTGAATAATAAAAAGGACCTGCGATTCTAATATCCAGGTGTTCAATATTAAACAACCTCCTGCTGCTGCTGCTGCTGAAGCTTAATGGAAAAAGCCCTTAAGCTCATATGGGGCTGTTCGAAATAAAGCGCTCACGTTGGAATAAAAGATAAATTCGTTCAGTCCCTGTCATTGAGAACATGTGGGGGCACTTGGGCTAAGCTGCACCGCACAGTCAAGCTCTATTATTGCAATTTTAATATCTGTTTCTCAGTTTTTAAGTTTTTATAACATTTTCTGTCGGCTGAGATGGATTAATGTGTCTCCAAAGAATTGGGAAAATCGTGACAAAGACTTTCAGCTCTGAATTTCATGTTCTCACATTACAATGTTGCAAGTGGTACCCGCTACTTTCACAGTCTGCCATCTGTGTCAACCTCTGGTTCGTTGTTCAGGCTCATCGGAGGCTTTGGCATCATTAAATATTACATTTGGCCGGTATGTGTCCCGTCTTTTGGGCGTTTTGTAATTCGGCCCACAAGTTTTTTCCAAATAATAATGGTTTCTTCATCTATTGATTGATTTGTCCATCCCGGTAAGCACATAAAATAATGAGTTTTATTTGTGAGGACCTCCCGAATTCTCTCATTTCTATGATATGTTATAAAATTATAGTTTTATTTCTTAGAATCAAAAACACTGCCCTCTATGATAGGATTTGGATAAGTATGACTTTTAAAATTTAACTATGGAATCTGTAAGGATATTATGTATTTTTATATGAATTATAATGATGTTATTGATTTTTAAATGAATTTTAAAATTAAACCAAATCTATAAAGATATTTTGTTATTTATATATATATATATCTATCTATATATATATATATATATTTCTATTTCTATTTGTTGACACCTAATCTTCATGATTGGGGGAATTTGTGTAAATTAATTAATTAGGAATGTGAAGAGTCATCGGGAGATGAACTGAACAATCACTCCTGTTGTATATAACAATAACCTACCTATGGAATAATAGACGAATCAGTTTTAATGCCTTTGGAGAGTTACTGCCTGGCCTGACATGGTATCAGAGCCAGTTCTTAAAATAGTTGTAACTCCCTTCATTTCTGCTGTTGTCCTCTGTCGTTTTGACCTGAGCTCTGTCCTCAAACGCCTCTGTCGTTCTGCCACACCTGTGCTGCCTTGAATTCACTCAGAATCCAAAACTGTTCCATATCCCTGCGCCTCTGGGCTCTGTCCATTAACGCATTTGTCCATTGAGCGTTGTCTGGCGGATACTCGACCTTCTTGCAGAGTTATTCAATTCAATTGAGAGGTATTCATTTTTCAAATTTTTTTTCTTCATTAAAGGACGCACTCCAGCTGCAATCAAAAGCGATTCAAACCTAATGTATGGTATTTGAAACATTGTATTAAGAATGTATTTGAAACACTGTGCGCGATTGAAACTTTTAAGTTTTGAAACGCTGTATGGTATCTGCATTTTTATTTTATTGGTGAATGCATCATGTTGCGACATCGTCACTGTGTTGGCGTGTCTGTGGTATGACTATGGTATATACTCCTGGTTATCTCCCTCCGCATACCCGATTATATATTATACCACTAGATTGTGGCCTTCCAAACCGCCATACCTCGCTCCGACTTACATCGCTTCCATACACCCCTTATATAGTCAGTCCTCAATGATATGATCATTGAAAATCACATGGTTATTTGTTTCAAAGCCTTAATGTAAAATCTCGTTTGTTAAGGAGTATGGCTTCACGGTCCCACGATTGGTCCCATTTCATTACAAATGGATTCCTCGCCCAGCACACCTACAATAATAAACCAATGACAATGTTCTAGGAATTATTCGGCTCCGGAATATATGGGCTATAACCTTCGGTTAATATTGGGGTGAATACCGAGACCCGTATCAATGAACTGAGGAGTGGATTTTAAGATCAGGTGGCCTATGAGCCTATTATTTTCCTTTCAGTGGAGTTTTATGGTCCCTTATATCTCCCTTTTCGCTTCGCCGATGTGCCTATGGCCCCTCTGTCCACGACCCACAACTGCAAGGATATGATCGTCAATGTTTTGTCTGGTATCAAAGCGTTTTTTTGCCTGGTATCAAAGCGCTATTTTTTTCATTCAAATCATTTGAATGGTGACATGGTATTGTGGATAGTTTCTGGTGTCAAGTGCCAAACCGTTGTTTTTTTTCATTCAAATCATTTGAATGGTAATGTTATCTTGCTGCGTCTTAAAGTTAGAGCATTAAAATGATTGAAGTGATATGTACATAATATTTCAATGAAATGTTGATATCAAACATTGGAAGGATTTGAAGAAACATAGTGCATAAAGTATTTTTTTCTATCAGCAGAAGTACTTTTTCTATCAGCAGAAGTAATTTTTTATAGAATGCATTCAATCATCTCTATCGTAGGAATAGTTCTCACTGGCAAGGAGAACTATCCTGATTGGTCCAGGATGATACAACACACCCTCATCTTCAATGAGTTGTGGAAAGGAGTGTGTGTAGGAGAAGGAGACAGTGACCCAAAAAAGCCCACCTCAGATAAATAGCTCGCCATTTGGGAAAAAAAGAACAACAAAGCTTATGCATTAATCGCAACATTTGTAAATAAAGAGGTGAGTCACCACATTTCATCATATTCAACTGCCTTTGAAGCTTTACAAAAGATGAAAGAACTCTATGACTCACATTTTGCACTTGAAGTCGTCCAACTCATGATTAAACTCTTCACTCTTGAACTGCAAAATAATGATCCTCTTGCTCTTGCATCTGAAATAAAGTCTATAATGCATGATATCAAATCCACTAAAGTTGAGCTGGATATCTCTCTTATTGCTTTTCTCAAGGCACTTTATCCTACATACTCCAATTATCTTGAGTCTTTGCAAGCAAAGGAAATCTCAAAGATATAACCTTTGACTCTCTTGTGAAAAAGTTTGCTGAAAGAGAAAAAGCCTTTGGAAAGAAGACAGCCCCTGAATCTTCTGAAGAGACTGTGTTCCTTGCTCATAAAGAAAAGTATCCTGCTCAAGATTCTACAAGAGGAAGAGGTGGACGAAGAGGAAGAGGAATATATTTTAGAGGCAGGGGGGGCAGACATTCTCAAGGAGAAAAGACAGACTTACATTGTATTCGCTGCAAAAGAAATGGATCACACGATGCCCCTACATGCAAGCTACCATGAGACAAAATTGAGCAGAGAAGAAACCAACAGAAAGGTAAAACTGATGATACAGACAAAGGTAAAGCACCTGAATCCGCTCACTATGTTGAGGCACAATGTAGCATTGGAGTAAATGAATATTTGTTTAATACTTCACTTGCTTCCTGGAAAAATGATTGGCTGCTTGAATCAAGAGCAACCTGTCACATGACTCATAGAAAAGATTTTTTTTAAGATTTCACTGACAATGTTGATGGAGTAGTATACTTTGCAGATCAGTCAAAATCAAGCCATCAGGGCTTGGCACAATCAGGCTTAAACTGCCTGGTCTCTCAGACTTTCTTTTGGATCATGTTCTATATCTCCCACATCTCAAGAGAAACTTGTTGTCCTTGGCAGGGAAAATTTTAAGAACCCCCCCTAAATTTACATATATAATAAATGGGCGAATCTCCATGGTATATAGGAAAAATGGAAGGCGATTTTATCAATAATATGATATCTACATATAATTTTTTGGCGAATCTCTCACCAGGCATGGCGAATATTTTACTCAATTATAAAATATTGTGTTTATTGAATACACAAATGAAATCATTGCATTTCTTTAAAATATCTTTTGAAATCAAAATTACCAAAATTACATATCGATAACCTAGTGGGTGTAGGATAATATTCACCCGTGTCATTAACATAAAGCATGTGAAAAAACCTAATACTATATATAAAGACAAGAAATATTCAAATTCATCACTTCTAGGGACCTCGTAACCACCCCGCCAATACATAAGTATGTTCCTGTTTGCATTTAGAAAAATTACCCAAATGTGAGAAAACCTAATACTATATATAAAGCCAAGAAATATTCAAATTCATCACTTCTAGGGACCTCATAACCACCCTGCAAATACACAAGTATGTTCCTTTTTTCATTTAGAAAAATTACCCAAATTACAATCTGTTTAATCCAACATATGTTGGAAATTTATAGAAGGATGACTAGTGCAATCAATCCATTCCTTTTAGCCCTGGATTTGTTTCAGTTTAAAGGAGAAGTATACAAATATACTTGTCCAATGTCTACGATTTAATCATTCACCTTAAGATGTTCTTACAATATAATTTCCTACGTCTATTTAATATCTTCATTATCCTAAAAACCAAGCTATATCCATCTTGACTCCGCATCTACCACTCTTAGGGGGATGAAATCTATATACCCCTCTAAGCACTTCGTAGACCCAAAATAAGCACTTGGTAGACCCAAAATTAAGATGGATCTAAGATGATAGAATTTCCCCTTTAAATAGTCGATGCTCACATGAATACCATGGTATTACCATGGGTCAATACCATGGGTTATCATAAACCTAGAGCTTAAAAATTACTATTGTAATATATAAAAATTAATAAAATTAATAGTTGATTTTTATTTTATTTTTTATTTTAACCAAGCTAAAATGTTTAAAATACATTAAATTACAACATCCATTTTTACTCTTGATCCACCAAGCCCTAAGAGGGATCAAATATTTGATACCTCTCGGGGGTTAGTAGATCCAGAGTAGAGATGGATCTATGCTGGTTTAATTCCCCCATTTAAATAGGCTACATTCTAGGTGAATACCATGGGTCAACACCATGTCCTATTTTGGTGAATACCATGGGTCATTACCATGTGCCATTTTTATTTTTACTAATACTAATATTAGAGTTAATAATGTTTTTTTGCATGGTATTAATAACAATATGGTCCATGGTATTTTTCCCATAATATTTTGCCCATAGGTTTCACCTAAATATAACGCATTTTTTGAGTGTTAGTAAATATAAGGTGACTTATGGAGTAAATATAAAAAAAATGTTTTATTTGTTTACCATACC
>APFE030973567.1:1349-61842 GCA_000404065.3 Pinus taeda
GCCCAACAGGGGCGAACACCTTTCTCTATTCGGGACTACGTCGGGTGGCCAATCCTTGCTAGCCTCCGGCTAGAGTGGTGTAACAACCAGAACCAGGAGAAGGGGATTGAAATCAAGTTCATATCCCGTCCTGAACTTATGGTGATAGCATTCACAATTACCAGACTCTGCGGCGCAACCGCTTTACACATGGCCCCGGGTCCCAGATGCGGATGGCAATAGATTGCTACCGAGGCACCATTTTCAACTGGTGCGATGTTGTACTGGCCAATCTGAAGGGCCAGTTGACTAGGGTGAAGAACGGACAATCAAACACCTTTGGATATGGGGCTTTGTTTGTGAGTTTCGCCTTAGAGAGAGTTCCCATGTTGATCCCACGGCAGCTCACAGTTGGGGTTGGGGCTCCTCGGGAGCCTAAGATGATGAGATGGGTTGCGGTTATGGCCCGGCATCCTCATGAGGGAGAGAAGGTCGTCTGCTTTCCTGAGATCTACTTTGACTGGTTAGAGAACCAAGTCTTTTCCATTCATGATTTTCCTTATGCCGGAATGGATTTTCGATGTGATCGGGACATGGTTCTTCCACAGGGAGAACAATGGGATGACAGAGGTATATTATCTTTTCACAGTTGTTTTAAATTATTTATATTTTTGTTTTTTAAACATCGTTTCAAAACTGACAGTAAAATTTTTCAAAATGCAGACGTAGGCCCACAGTGTCCAGCCAATCTCCGAGCTTTTGAGAGGAGACATCTAGTTGCACCGCTACCGGCCCCTCAGGATGCAGCTGCAGAGACGCTAGCTGAGTTGGAGCAGGATTTAGAGCGTCTGATGGCAGACATACCGGAGACGTCCATTGACGATATTCCTATCAGGCTTCAGCGTTATGTAGTTGCGGTCCCAGGACCTTTTAGGAGGTTCTTATGTAGAGTAGCGCGTGCAGTGGTGTCTTATAGAGATCACCACCAGTGATTGGATGATCACTTTTGTAGACTCATGTCACATTTTGGTTTTTTGTACTTATCATTTTTGCCGATCATAAGGTGTTTTTCAACCTATGATCGAGGACGGTGTATATTTTTTGACACTATCTATATATATATCATTTTACCGGCTTATCTTGTTCACATGTATGATGAAATGTTTTTAAATTTACAATTATCTCAAATGTCTATCTAATACTCTAGAAGCAATTGCATCTGCTAATGTATTTAGAGACCTTGGAATGTGCTGATATTCAATGTAATCAAACTCACGTTCCAAGAGACGCACTCTCAAAAGCAACCTTAATAACACAAGATTTCTAATGGCATAAAATCTATTAAGCTGTAATACAACGAGTTCTGAATCTAACCTCACAATCAAACGTCGAATCACAAATGAAATAGATTCAGACAATAACTCAATCACTGCACTGTATTCTGCAATGTTGTTTGTTGTTTGACCGAGGCTCACCCCATGCATAGAAGCTAACTCGTTAGAGGGAGAATATATAACCCAAGCTGCGGAAGAGATATTCCGTGTACTACGACAAGCACCATCAGCAAATCCAATGTACATTTGGAGAGGCATCGACATCTGAAATATCAAGAGTAAAACCAAGATAAGCCAAAATAATGACGGAAAAGCACACTCTCTAAGCTAAGCACACTGTCTAGACTAATAAACACTCAAGCTAGAAAGAAGACCTAACTAGAAAGAAAAACCTACCCTAACTAACGAGTCTCCAATTTGTCATGCTGAAAGAGTTATTTTTGCGGACAAAACTAACCTCCCTAGGAGTCTAAGACTCTCTAGTGACAAACAAGACAATTAAGAGCAATCCTTCTCTAAACATACATTATTCCATGAGAAACCAAGTGTTTTTCGATCCTACCTCAAGTCCAACGCTCGTTGTAGCAGTCCAGCCTCGCTGATCCGGATGAGCTCCTCCTTCACTTTGAAATCTGCATACACTAACAATCAAACGATTACATAACACTTGAATATTCCATAAAACAAAGCATATTCAACATATAGACCAAGGAGTATATGAAACAATTCATTAACAACAAATCATTGAGAAGAATGGACTTATTTGTATTAAGGAAACAAAAAAGAAACCATTACAACCTGAGCCTAGGTGTTGTGCAAGTTCCTCCCAGGGTCCATCAAGAGTTTTCCTCTACTTTGACAAGCTCACCCACTTCCAAATGAAACAAGAAAGGATGGTAATCTCTCCTCACAAGCTTACAATGGAAGTCATAATTCCAGCAACATCTACCCTTTGGAATGTTCAGCTTTCAACCTCCCCTCCTCTGGCCCAAGGCCTATATTTATAGTGTTCTAGAGGAAGTTATTCAGTTCCAACATCAATGGGATACTCCCTCTTTTGGATGGGGTAGCTCCTCTCTTGATGGGATAAGTTCCTCTATCATAGGGATGCATGAACCATCTGGAGGCGATCAATACACGTCAAACACTCTTCTAGAAAGCTCTAGAAGTGACCACAAGTAACTTTTTAAAGATGAAACTCGCGCCTTTTGACCTTTACAGGAGTACCACCCATCCCTTGACTTACAGAGCGTACAAGTACACAGGTACAATGAGTTTGGGATGCGTACACGCAGGCAAGGTAGAGAGAACCTGCGTACGCAGAGATAAACATGGTTTTTAGTGACTTTCTCTCTTTTTTGAAGTTTGACATGGAGAGCAGAGGTATAAGGCTTGACAAGGAGGATAATATGACTATTGATGGAGCCATATTAACTGCAGATAGTCATCGTGACAAATTTCAGTGTAACAGTGGGTGAAAAAGTTTGTTTACATTTGCTGAAAGAATGCCTTCCCAAAGGAAGATATAAAAACTTTGATACAGGCCTTACACCATCACCAAGGATGTGGGAGACAATAAAATTTAGCTCAACATTCTCCCATTCCTTGGCCTACACCCAATGCTCAATGTGGGCTACCTTTGACCATACTTTCCACTACTGCTAGACACCTCACACGTTGCCAAACAACTAACACAAACAAAGTGCTGGTTTAGGTTGGGCTGACCCAGGTTCGGTTCTTTTGCTGTGCACCAAAAAAACCCTCATTCGTTGGCCCTTTCAACAACGACCTGCAAGCAAGTCGTAGTCTCACCCGAAGTGACTATGGGAGCTTGCAGAACTAGGTTTATGCAGCCCAAGAGATGCTGCGAAGTGGAACTTTTGTATTTTCTTTATGCTTTAATTCTTATAAACAAATTAGAATCATAAAATTACTTCACACTCATAGATGACTTCGCATAATGACATTCATCACTTAACATGTCATAAACATTCATAAACTATGCAATACTAAAATAAAGTATAGATAATAAGAAAATAAACACTTGAGACACAAATTTTACCATGGTTCATCCTAATGTGGGACTGCATCCACAAGAACTGTTGCTTATAATATGGAATTTGGTACAAAAAACAATTCCTGACACACACAACTGCAAGGTGTTTGTGCACTAAGCTATAGACGGTTTGCACACTAAGCTGCAGACCCAGGTCTCCGTGCACACAGCTACAGAGTCTCACCCTTCCTCCAAAATACAGACCACAAAAATATCCATAAACATGGATCTGGATCAATTCTATTGATTTGATGCCTTGATTCCTTATTATTCATCCCTATATATAAAATTACATGAGGGATTTACATTGCTACATTGCCATGGACTCGATACCATGGTTTCCAAAATACAAAGGACTATGGCCCAAAAACAACAACTTTACAATATTTTAATGCTTTTTCAAAAATGAAGAGGCTTTGTTGCGAAGCCCCGATGCCGCACAATGACTTTGCTACATGGTCTTTGTTGTGTTTTACTACTCTGCTGCGTGGTTCACTTCATTCTCCGTGACATCCTTTCTACTGCAGGCTTCCAAAAAATTGGATTTATTCCCAAAATATGCCCAAAATTTGGCCAAGTTGGGCTGTGCCAAATAGGTCCCCAACAATCACATGTGATTCATCCCAAGTCACTCAGCTGCTGTGCCCCGAATATTTATTGTGATGCTCATGTAGGCATCATTATATTTTTGAAGTATTTATGCTACCTACTTCTCCTCTCGTTGCACTTCTTCCAGTAGTGCCTATGTTGTTGGTCAAACAATCTTCTGTAGCACTTCTTTCTCCCTCTGTCGTAGCTCCTTGAGCCTATCCTCCACTACCTATGAAATTTTGAGGGCTTCATCCTACCACGACTGAGTCCTCTCTGTCAAAATCTACTCTTTTCTCCAAAGGTCTCCAATCTGCTTTTGAAGAGTGTTTCCTTCAGTGATTCCAATGAGCCTCTGCAAGACTGGTAATGTCTTTGTAGTTTCTTAGAGTTCTTCCAACTGCTTTTTCTTCATTTGGAGCTCCTCTTCAATCTTATGAATATTTGGATCCTCCTAGAGTGAGGTCCAAATCTGCATAGTTTCATCTAGTAGTTTTCCATAGTTTGCCACTGTGTCGGAGATGCATTGCAATGCATATTTTAGATCCATTTCCCTCTTCTTACGTACTTACTAGGGCGTGACTTGCTGTAGCCTCATTTGTAGCTCAATAATAGTCACTTCATACTCGAACTTCATTTATGCAAACTTATTCTTTGAATCCCTTATTACAAAGCTGAGCTTCACGAACTTCTCTACCGGTGACTCATCTTCGCTGATCTTTACGTCCGAAACTTCACTATAAGTTTTTGTGATGACTTCCTCTGACTACTTATATTGCTAGAATTATCCATCCCTTTCCTTAATCAACTGATCCAGCTCCTTCTTCAGCGAAGCTCTTTCCTTCTCCACTTGAATATTTAACAACAAAGTGCATTGTTCTCACTTCTGCAGTTCAGTTGTTATACCTTGGTGGAAATCATGCAACATTTGAGTTGGCAGTGTAGTGATTTTCATATTGACATAGTCCCACCCTTTTTCATGCTCTTTGTCTTCAGTTGATTCAAACTGTAACACTCCAGCTAGTATCTGCATAATCCTTAATCCAAATGTTGTTTTTATTCGTTGCTCTAGCTACAGTGGTTGAATCATCTGTTACGGTTTTTTGGCTATCTACGACAATGATTTTAACTCTAAAATACCTTGCTAAACATATGCCAAGAGCACTCTGTAGCAATTATCAATCCTGTGCCATGTTTCTGCTGTTACTTCCTGGACTTTGTCTTCAATTTCATCGATGTCCCCATCAATAAGGACAAGTGGTATTATGCCCTTAGATTTTTCTGCCTTCTGCTTCTTCCTTGCACTCAACGTAGGCACTGTAGGTATCCTCTTCTTGATGATGAATGATGATTCCTCTGTTGCTTCTTTGTCATTGAGAGGGTCCTGGGTACCTTTCTCCTACTCTAGATTTGTCTCTTCTACATCTTTTCCTTTGTCCTTTCCACTTGGACCCACCTGCTATGAGGTGTCCTTCTATGCTTCAATGTCTTCTATGACTGGGGTCATCCATTCTGCTGACCAGTGCTGTATTATCCTGAGAAGGTCATCTTCGGTGACCCCATATGGTGGAGGATGCCATGTCTCCATCAAATCCTTCTGAACCTTTACATATATCCTGTGAAAGTCTACCTGAAATTCTGCTATATTGTGATATTGATCATACAAACTTGGTGACAGCCTGGTATGATGGTTCACAAACATGTGCAAGTCCATGTGCAATAGTACAAAGAAGATCCTGTTCTCTTGTACACATGATGGCTCCTTGGTATGCCAAAGTGAGGCATACCACACAGCTTCACATACATCTACTTTTACGGGAGGAAACTGTGAGTCCTCTAGCTCCTTCCATGCTAACAGTGCGATGATCAATATTAACCATGCATAGTGAAATATATTACCCTCTTCCTATGCTTCTTGGTAGTCCTCCAAGGATTCCCTACATAAATATCTCACCCAGTTGAACTGAACCTCGATATTGCATTGCGTGGCTAAGGAAACCATGACCGCAGGGAATTTGTTTGCTAAACACTTCCTCATTACCTTTCTGGGTAAGATGTGTGCGGTGAAGCACACCCCTTGGTCACTGATGGAGTTAATATCATAACCTCACAACTTTTTTATTAGGCCTAACTTGTCCTTCATGGCTTGTGCTACTGTCTTGTCTTGGTTTTTGTTGATGAACTCTTCGGAAGGGTCCTTCCCTTGGTAGGGAAATCCATTAATTCTTCGTATCAAGATTTCATCAATCGGGATCCTCTTCCCCAGCCAGAGGCATCCGTCATGCACTAATACTAGTAACATTCAAACACAGGCTATGTTAGTTGTTCTTCTACCAAAGTGTGGCACATTTAACATGTTTAGCAAGCTCGATCTCTCCAATTCCCGAGCCCATTGGTGTGGCTTCAACCTTGTAACTCCACTATCTGGATAGTATACCTGCTGTAGGTACCTGCTTGGCTCAAACTGCAGATACTTACTCCGGTCATTGAAGTCCCAATCATCCATCTTCAATTGTGGAATTTTTCTGAGTAATTCTCCTTCAAATGGAACTTTTTCTGGTAGTAGCAGTGTGAAAGGACCAAATTTCACATATTTGGGATCTTTAATTGGATTCACACCCTGTTTCCTTGTTGGAAAATATGGTGGTAGCACAGATGGAATTTTTTCAACCTCTATCTCCATCTGTTATATCTCAGATTCCTCCTCACTATCATGGATTTGTTATGGTTCTTTCTGCTGAACTAGTTTCTTCACCTTCTGTGCAGGTTTCTTATCCTACTTGTTCTTTATCCACTACTCTTTCACTACCTTCTTTCTTAGGGGTGTCCTTAGCTCTACCGCAGAGGCTTCAACTGGTATCTTTTCTTATCTTCTTTGTGGTTGTTCTTCCATGGCTACTTGTTTTCACAGTGACCTCGCGTGCCTTGGGGTCATAAGTACACTTGATGTTGCAGATTTACCAGTCTAGGCTTCCATGATGCCTGCTAGCCCTTTCTCTACAAACTCTCTAGAAATATATTTGAAACTTATCTCATGCATACAACAACACACTTGTCCCACACTTGGTTTCAATTTGTCAAACTGAATTCTCCAGATAGCAAAGTGTAAAATGTGGAGTGAGATATGGCTTTTATAACAAATTTGAATTTCAAACCCCATGATTAGCTTAGATCTTGCACATTTAATGCAGATATGGCACTAGATCCGACTAGATATGCTTCATAAATGTGTTTCTCCCATGCCTCTTAATGACAACTTTATTTTAACAACAAATTTTTCCTTTCAATGGTAATATTTCCAATGAAATTCGACGAACCTTCCCTTGGGGCACAAGAATCCTTCCTTCATCATAGTTCTTTCAGAGTTTGACATACTCCTAAATATCGCACAGTACTATTCCTTTGGTGAAGTTCCCATGCATAGTATTTTATAGTCCAATGCCCAATTTCAACTACAGGTGGCATTAAGACTCCTCTCCTTTTGTCCTTTAGTGCGAAGCTCTAGGGACAAAGTCATCCCTGTATACCTTCAATCTGTTACAATTCACTCGTCCCGGAATCAGCTAACCATTTAAATTCACAAGCATAATTGCACCACCATCAGAGATATCGTTGATGATATACGTCTTATCCAATGTGTTTTAAAATTTCTTAGGAACTTTACGAATTTGATATCATATAAAAGTACAAGATCTCCTTCTTGGATTGTCTTCTGCGTTATGTGCCTGTCATGCCAGTCTTTCTCCCTTGCTTTTTGCACTTGTTGATGAAAACCTGCTATAAACCTGTCTTCTTCCACAGAAAGTAATTGTGCCATGCTTTATTCCATCATATCAGAGTCTGCTATGTCTATGAAGGCTACAATTCTTAAACTTGGCACAATGTATTCTATAAACATGATTTATTCTTGTCCATATATCAACCTAAAAGGTTTTTGTCCTGTCAGTTTCTTGCATGTATTCCTATATTCTCACAACACTGTTGGAATTCTTAGGTCCCATTAATTTCTGTTCACATTGCACAATTTTGTGAGGGAATTATGCAAAACCTTATTGAATGCTTCCACAGTTCCATTTTCTTGAGGATGATAAGTAGTGTTCTTCTGGTGGTTAACTTGAAATTCCTCAGTTAATTCTTCAATGGTTTGATTCAAGAAATGTGACCCTTGGTCACTCATCAGTGCCTTTGGACACCCAAATCTGGACAAAATATACTCAAATATGAACTTATAGTAGTTTCTACACTACAATCCTTCACAGGCTATGCGTAGGCCCACCTAGTCAGATAACCGGTCGTAATGATTATATATCTCCCACCAGTCTTTCCCAAGTGGATTGATCGGTCCCACAAAATCAATAGCCCATTTTTCAAAAGCTTGCAATGTTACTTATGGTACTAGTGGAATTTCATCTCTTCTTGAAGGTTTTCCTATTCTTTGGAAGATATTTCAAGATCAACAATATTCCTTTGCATATTTGTGTAATGTAGGCCACCATAGTCCTGCTCTTAAAAGTTTCTACGCAGTGGATTTCCATGCATAATGTACACCAACGACGCCACTATGAGCTTCTGGAAAAATTATTTATGTTTCGTGCTCAGGAACATACCTGCGCAATATTTCATTTGGTCCCAATTTATACAAATGCATTGTTATCAGTGAAAAATATGTTGCCTTAACCACCAGCTCTTTCTTCTATCGCATAGTGTATCTTGAAGGGGCCATTCCTGTGGTTAAGAACTGAATAATATCAATGAAGTGCTCATCTACTATTCTAATAAAAAACAACTCTGCATTAGGAAGATTATCTTGTATATTTGTTGGTTCCTCTCCTGTTTCTATCCTCGACAAATGATCAGGTCCATCATTTAGTTTTCCTGGCTTAACATTAAATTCAAAGTCATACTCCTGAAATAATAATAACCACCTGAAAATTTTCCTCCTAAAGACATGCTTGTTTACCAAATATTTTAGTGCAGAGTGATCTGTGAACATCTTGAAATGTGATCCCAACAAATAATGTTTGAACTTTTGTAATACATATACCATATTTAGACCTTCCCTTTCTGTAGTTGTATAGTTCTTTTATGCTTTAAACAGTTTCCTACTTGCAAAAGCTGTGGGGTGTTCTATTTCTCCAGCACCTGGATGTGCCAATACCACTCCTAAAGATATGCATGAATCATCCACAAGAACATGAAATTCCTTATTCCATTATGGAAAAACCAAGATAGGCACAATTACCATCTTTTCTTTTAGTGTGTCAAGGCTCTTTTGACACTCTTTGTTCCATAGGAATGTTACATCTTTCTTCAACAGTTTTTCCATCGTCACAATGATCTGTGGATATCCTTTGATAAATTTTCTATAATATTCTATATGTCCTAGTGTGGTGCGAAGCTTCCTAACTATCTTCGGTAGAGGTAAATTCACAATGATAGCAATATTAATATAATCCACCATCAATCCTTGCTTGCAAAAATGTGTCCTAGCAATATACCAAAAGGTACACAAAATATACACTTCTTGATATTTAGAGAAATTTGATATTGTCTGCATGTGTCAAGCATTAGTCTTAAGCTTGAAACATGTTTCTTCAATAACCTAAACACCATCCAATCTTCAAAGTATGCTTCTAAGAACTTGTGAATATACTCTTTGAAAGTTGCAACCACTACTCTTAAAAATATTGTAGGGGTATTTTTCAACCCAAGAGGCATCACTGTATACTGATATGAACCCAATTCTATAGCGAAGGTGGTCTTATGTCAATCCTCTGGTGCAATTCTAATATGATGGTATTGTGAACATCCATATGTAAATGAATAGGTTTCTTGACCTCCTACATCGCTGAATACTTCATCAGTGAAAGGAGTAGGGAGATCATGTATACATGCATCATTTAACTTCCTTAGATCAACATAAATCTTAATTTCACCTTGTGTGATTTTTTTTTTTTTTTTTTTTTTTTTTTTTTTTTTTTTTTTTTTTTTTTTTTTTTATTTTATTTTTATTATTACCATAGGACTTACCCATTCTGATTCTTCCACATGTTTAATGATTCCAGTTGCTATCATTTTCTCAAGTTCTTTCTTAAAATTTTCTTTGTATTTTGGATTCAGCCTATAAGGCCTTTTCTTAACTAGCTTCACATCAAGCTTTAGAGGAATCCTCATAGCCCCTAAATATCCTACAATTCCTTTCATATCTGAAAACTTAGTGGGAAATAACTCCTAGTATTCATGCAAAATATCTGTCACTTTGCTAACTATTTCTTCATCCCAATAATCTCCTATTGTTTCAAACTTCGACTCATCTTTTGACCCTATATTCACCTTCTTTGTATTTAATGGCTTTGTTATATCATGCATTTCTATCTCAGGTCCATTCACTTCATGGTTGCCTTTGTAGAAATTTCACCTGTAGATCAAACTAATATATGCAATTTCCTAAAGCATAGTACTTGATCTACTTCTACAAAACATTAAGCGGAAATAAAATCGATTTCATGAGCAACATCAAGCATAAACACTTATAACTGATCGAGAGAAATAATCACACATAACACAAGATGCATCGTTGGGAAAAGCACGAATATAAAACCCCTAACATTATATTATCAATCAAGTGGAAATCCTCTTTTAGTTACAAAAAATATCAGCTCAAGAGCTATCCTGTACTCTTTGCAATCAAAAGATGAAGATCATAGACTCACTAGGCCTCAATATATTGGCCACCAGTCCTCCAATCTCCTATTTCCTTACGCAATTTTGATTAGGGCCCAATTATAAAACATATGTGAATTGGCCCCAGATCATACCTGCTGTCAACCTTAGGTCCAACTACGCAATCCTTGAGGACACTAGTTCCTCCCGCATGCAAGGAATATTCCATGGGAAGATCCAAGAATCTAATAGTACACTTTCCCTCATCTGATCTCAACTGGGTCTGTGTTTGAACTGCCATGCATCAGTTATCCATGAGAAAATACTAAGTTATCTAAAATAATTGTTGTCACATGCATGCAAGCATTAACAAACTATATTTTATTATTTTAACAACTTGTTAAAATAATCTAACTGGGCTTGACTAGCTAGCACTAAGTCAATTGATTCTCTCATTATAGAACTCATACTTAATTCCTCAATCCGTGGAGAGAATAAAGGATAAATTCCTCAATCAGTGGGACAACTAATTTCATGTTCTCACAAAGACTTCAAGTTTAATTTTTACAACTAATTAACTCATGGAGATTAATCAGTTAATATTTTAAACTGTTGTTAAGACCAAATTCGGTTTTACTTCCTATAGATAGACGAGGGACTACTATAAATAGGAAGGGACCCATAAATGCTATTTTTAGAACTTTCTATTTTTAGCAGTGTCACCTCTCACCCAAGGTGGCCAATGACTTCACTGGCCAAACTACTATTTTTATACATGCTATTTTTAGGAGTTCTAAATTTAGCATATCTTATTGCACACTTTTCAACACTCCCTCTCAACAAGAAAGGAATTATCAACAACCTCGATCCTGTCTTTGTGGAACTCAAACTTGCCTTTTAACAATGCCTTTGTCAAAATATCTGCATCCCATTCCTCGGTTGAAATGTAATGCAACATTCTAATCTGCACATTCTAAATTTAGCATTTCTTGTTGCACACTTTTCAACACTCCCTCTCAACAAGAAAGGAATTATCAGCAACCTCGATCCTGTCTCTGTGGAACTCGAACTTGCCTTTTGACAATGCCTTTGTCAAAATATCTGCATCCCGTTCCTTGGTTGAAATGTACTGCAACATCATGATCCTCTTGACCACACAATCTTGTAGATGATGATAAAGAATATCTATATGCTTGGACCTGTCATGAAACACTAGATTCTCAGAGAGTTTAATGCAACTCTAATTATCACAATATATCACTGTAGGATCCATCATCTGACCAAACAATCCCACTAGAATCTTCCACATCAAGATGGCCTCACATGTAGCCTAACTAGCTGCCATGTACTCTGCCTCTGCTGTGCTAAGTGCAAATGATCTCTATTTCCGACTATACCAAGAAACCGCAGCCGACCCAAGGTTGAAGATTCCTCTAGAAGTGCTCTTCTTGTCTGATGGACTACCTACCCAATCTGCATCTGTGAAGCCTTGGAGCTTCACTCCCTCTATCCACCTGTACCATAATCGATACTATGTAGTGCCTATGAGATATCTCAGCACATGCTTTGCCGCCTTCCAAAACAACTTGGTTGGCTGAACCATAGCTTGACTCAGCTGGTTCACTGCAAAGCACAAATCCAGTTGTGTGTTCACCAAATATATGAGTGAACCCATAAGCTTCCTATAAACAGTAGCAGCTACTACCTCACCTAAAGTAGCATCCTCCTTCCTCTAGTTACCTGCTAGAGGAATATCCATGGGCTTGCACATCTCCATGTGGAAGCGCCTGCGTATCTCATTGGCATACTTGCTTTGAGACACAAATACTTCCCCATCTCTCTGCCACACCTCCATGCCTAGAAAGTAGTGCATGAGGCCCATGTCTTTCATCTCAAACTCTCTTGCAAGATCCTCCTTACAAGACTTGATCAAATGATCATCACCTGTCAAAATTAGATCATCAACATAAAGTACAATAATCAGTAGCTTACCATCTACAATGATGTGGTAGAGGTTTGCATCCGATTCACTCTTGCTGAAGCCAAACCTGGTGAAATAGCTATCAATCCTGGTATAACAAGCATGGGGTGCTTGCTTCAGCCAATACAATGCTTGCTTGAGCCGACACACATGTGACTCATGATCAAAGGTCTCAAATCCCTCTAGCTACTCTATGTATACCTCCTCCTCAATTTCCCCATTAAGGAATGCTGTCTTCACATCCATTTGATGGATCTACCAACCCATCTGTGTTGATAGTGATAGAATCGATCTAATTGATGAGTACCTTGCAACAAGAGCAAAGGTCTCATCATAGTCAATCCCCTCAACCACGGGCAACAAACCTTGCCTTGTGTTTCTCAATACTACCATCAATTGCTTGCTTTACCTTGTAAAGCCATCAGGAAGTAACCACTGACTTGTCCCTTGGTCTCGGAACAACATCCCATACACTGTTCCGCATGATAGAATCATACTCCTCTACCATCGCATCCACCCAAACTGGCTGCTGCATTGCCTCCTCAAACGAAGAAGGCTCGGTTGCTACACACTCCCCAACCAGGCCCATGTAGCCAATGTATCTATCGGGAGATCTCCTCTATATGCGTTGAGAGGATGGCTACCCCACATTCTCTCTTACATCCTGCATCAATCTGTCAGCTTCCCGTGATATCCACTACTAGAATCTCTGCATGCGGCTGATCCGCATCATCAGGAGGCTCCTCCTCCTTAGGAACTAATAGTTCCTCATCATCACCATGCAACTTGAGCTCCCTCTCAAGAGATACTCTCATGGCTCGCTGCTCATCAAACTTCAGATCCCTATGCACTACAGTCCTCTGACTGGCAAGCAAAAACACATGATAGTTGTGAGGTATATCCGTGTATCCCACAAGTATTCCCAACTTAGCTATTGGGTGTAGTTTCTTCCTAGAATATTTGGTCACATGATAGAAGACTGGTGATCCAAAGATGCGGAAGTGACTCACATCTAGTCTCTTCCCTGAAAAAGCCTCCATAGGTGTCTTCATCCCAAAAATACGATGAGGACTTCTGTTCTGAAGCTATATTATTGTATTGCATGCCTCAGCTCACAGATGAAGTGGTAGGCCTTGGTTATGTAATATCGATCGAGATGCACCCACAATAGATCTGTTCTTCCTTTCAGCCACCCCATTCTGTTGTGGGTTATGAGGAGCCGTGAGTTCTCATTTAATTCCTTCTGAAGCATAGAAGTACTTAAACTATTGGGAAATATACTCTCCACCGTTATCACTTTGCAAGGCTTTTACTTTCATCCCTAATTTTTTCTCTACCAAAGATTTGAACTCACAAAACTTCAAGAAGGTTTGATCCTTCTTTTGCATGAAGTAGATCCAACATCTACGAGAAAAATCATCAAAAAAAATAACATAATACCTTTGTTTTCCGATGGAGGTTGTAGAGAAGGGCCCGCATACATCTGAATGAATTTGCTACAGAACTGCTCCTGCTCTACAATCACGATCATGAAAGGAAGATTTTCATACTTACCCAAAGTACAACCTTTACATGTGTTCACTTGCTCCAGCTTGCACTTGGGTAATCCAGTAGAAATTTGCTAGATGATCTTCAAGGCCCCATAATGCAAGTGGCCCAGTCTCCTATGTCATAACTCGCCAATATCTTGGCAATGCATCCCCTCTGCTTTGGAACTCAAAGCAACAAAGTATTCTACCTGTAACTTATAGAGATTCTTAACTCGAATCCCTGTCTGTTTGGTCTATCCAATGCCTATATGCCTTAGGAAAACCTTTCCCAAACTAAAGACTACATCATAGCCTTTATCCTCAAGCATAGCAATAGACACAAGATTATTTTTCAGCCATGGTACATACATAACATTAGAAAGAGAGAGGGGAGAACCATGCTCCCTCTGAAACACAACCGTATCTTCACCTAAGACATAGTACTTTTCGTCATCGCCCATCTCGATCCATATCTGAAGATCCTTCTCCTCCAAAGTGCTGAAAATAGTCTTGCTACCTGACATGTGGAAAGAAGCTCCACTGTCCAAGTACCAAACACATCCCCTGCTGGATGAAACCATGCATGCAATAAGTGATAAATCCATCTCAAATTGTGAAGCTAGAGAATCACCATCAGATTCCTTGGAGGAACCTTTCTTGGACTTCTTCCTCTTTGGGCAAATAGTAGCATAGTGACCCAACTCATGACAATGAAAGAATCTCACCTTCGACTTGTCAAAATTCTTCCCTCCTTGAGAAGACTTGGATTGGGATGCCTTCCCTTTCCCTTTCTTAGCTTTAGATGCTGAAGTCAAGTTCTCTTCATCATCATGCTTTGATGAAGAAGCTCCATCTTTGGTGTTCCGTCTGATCTCCTCCAGCATCAAATCCGACCATAGTCGTTCCCAATCTGGCAGTTTGTCCCTTCCATTCATTGAGTCTTGGTAGCTATGCCAGCTCTTAGGAAGGGCAAGGAGTGCTATACTCACCATATCATCATCAGGGGTAGTGACCCCTATGCTTGCAAGCTCATCTCTGCAGTTGGTGAGCTTGTTCAAGAATGTAGTGATCGTGTCGCCCTTGTCACACTTGATCTTTTGAAGCTTGTCCTTCAGTTCCAACTTCCTCTGATCACTATTATTCTGATATAAATCTTTCAATGTTTTCCACATTGCAAATGGAGTTTCCTTCCCATGGAGGCTCGAGACCATGTGATCTCGAACTCCCTCTAGGATGATTCTCCTAACTCTAGCCACGTTCTTCTTCCAGTCTGCAACCTGAGTAGCACGTCCTTCTATTTTTAGCAGTGTCACCTCTCACACAAGTGTCCAATGATATCACTAGCCAAACTGCTATTTTTAGACATGCTATTTTTAGGAGTTCTATTTTTAGCACATTCTAAATTTAGCATTTCTTGTTGCACACTTTTCAACAACCTTCATGTTGGGCATGGAATCCCCCCACAACATGTTTTGGGGCTCAAAGCCCAAGTTTTGGTCAAAGGTTTTGTAAAACTTCGTGAATTTAGGGCACATAGCACGAAGTAGAGGTTAAGTCATAGGGCTGTCTACCCTAAAGTAATGGTAATGTAATATAAAGTCATGTCGGCCTACCCATGGTCCATGGACCATGGGATTGTATAAATAGAGCGAGGCTCTAAGTTGTAAAGATAACTAAGGAATAAGAGAGAAGAGTACAAATGGTTCGAGCTTAGAGTAGGATTATAAGTGTATTGGGTCATAGTAGGAGGAAGAGGCTTTGCAGCTGAGTGCACATAGGCCTAGTAGAGTCTGTAGCTGAGTGCACAGACCCCTGCAGTTGAGTGCGTAGTGTGGTGTTGAATTTGTAAACGGGATTAAATATTAATAAAGAGAAGTTGATTCTTATTTATGTGTATTTGTTGTACATTTCCTTCTTTACATGTATATTGGGTTATTTATCGCGTGCATTGATATGATTGCTAAATATGATGTAATAACCATTATTATTACACACACAAGTTAAGTAATTGGGTAATAACATATTAAATAGCAGGGAACTTGGGTATTATAAAGTTGCACCC
The DNA here is from genome assembly GCA_000404065.3 of Pinus taeda. NCBI lineage: Eukaryota > Viridiplantae > Streptophyta > Pinopsida > Pinales > Pinaceae > Pinus > Pinus taeda. Next base: position 17,542 of record APFE030973567.1, read on the forward strand.
TGAGTAGAGTTGTGCGGAAACAACATCACAGGTTGCTAGGGAATAACAAGTGAGCATAGCAACGTGCACGTAGGGTCAAACCGTGGACCTCTAGAAGCCCATCAGACATCCCTAGGGTGCAGAAACCTGGTTCTAGCACCCTCCCATACTACTTCAGGTGAGACCTCAGTCTATGCTCCACGGGCTATTGTCGAAAGGGCTAGTAGTACCAATATTTGCATGGCTAAATCACCTCTGAACCCGGGTCAGGCCCACGCAAGCCAACAAATGGTTCCTTTGCCGGGGCTGGGATCTCCATAAAGGATGTTTGATATCATGCCACTGGAATCCGAAAAAGAAAGAAATTGAAGAGCGGTTAGACAATAAGATTCACGAGTTCGCGACACAAGATAATAGAAATCCACGAGTATCTAAGGAACAGTGGTTGGAACACTACTTGTATATGGAAATCCACAAAATTTTCTTTGAATTCTTTCCTTCTGAGTTATATGAGTGGATTGCAAAGTTAGCAGATAGCCAGGTAGGCTTGACAAACCATTAGAGTGGACTCCAGAATTAGTGCGCAGATTAGAAGCATCAGGAGATAAGATAGCGTGAGCTGTGGACCATTGGCTTGAATGAACAATAGGAGGATTTATCACTGAGTTTGCAGTCGACACGACCGTCAGCTACAGTCAGGCATAATGAAATTTTCTCAAGGGACCATGAGGTAAGTATATTAAATCCTTGAACACTTGGATTAAGATGCTATTGTGTGAAAAATGGGTTATGCGAATAAATTAATGTTTGGAACTATACGAAGTGGGAAGATATACAAAAGTGGAGGTGGTGAAGAGTTGGAAAACAGTCTCTTAATTTCACCCTCATGGGAAAGTGAGGAAGAGCTCGCGAAAGTTTCCCCAAGAAGCACGGTTAGTCTAATAAGGCAACGCATTCAGGGTTTACCACCTCCACCCACATCGCCACTCATCTCACCCTCCTCACCTCCATCTCTTACCACCCCACCTATACCACCACCACCGCAGTTCAATATGGTGAGTGCGATCAAACTACCAGTATTCATAGGGGTGGGAAACGAAGATCTAGACCAATTTTTGTTCGTGGTAAGAGCAATATGGGAAGCACAGGGTGTCTTGGATGATAATATTAAAAAGGCTACACTAGTGAGTGCATCAGCACGACCTAGATCTCTTCAATTTTTGCATTCAGGTGATCATTAGAATGCTTGATATACCATGTTAATGTGCGATCTTGCAGGCCAAAGTCAGAAACACAATCAATCATTGGGTCTAAAGAGATCGTGATGCTCTCGGGTGAGACCCCCTGGGATCTGGATCAAAGGCTGAAGAGCACGATTCACAAAGCCAATATGACATTGATGGATGGATATCATCACGCATGGTTTGTATCATCTCTGACACCACACTTAAGGATGATGTTGTCACAGAAAAGACTTTCCACCCAGGACGAAGCGTTGGAGATGGCAATGAGATTGCATGAGACCCCTATACAAGAACCTGGGTTGGGAGTCCAACAAATCCACGCACAACTTCAGAATTTGTGTCTGGAAATGCAAAGCTTGAAATAGGACAGGACACCTTGGCTGGAGGTGCGTGAGGAATTATGGTGCATAAAATGCAAAGGCCAAGGGCACGACAAGGACCATTGTTCAGTATTCATGAACTACTTGGCAGGAGGAGGGCCGATGCTGTTAAGACCGGAGGCACAGGAAGGTCGAGCACGACATCTGCATTATGGTGCGTGATCTACCATATAGGAGGAAAACACACCACAGATAATTGTCATCTGTTGCAGAAGTATAAGCAGACGTCCCAACAATTGTTTTGTAATTTCTACAGGTCGGTAGGCCATGACAAATGCACCTGCCGAAGCTCTGAACTAATGATGGATTAGACTCCTACCAACATGATATAGACCAAAATGTAAGCCCTTGAGCCAAATGCAGGGATGGCACGAGCTGGGTTTAAGGGGCATGGTCGGGGTCGAGGCAGAATGGGGCCAGGAAGGGGTCCCGTACAACTAATTTGTTACAATTGTGGAGGGCCAAGGCATTATGGATGCGATTGTAAAAACCTGACAAGAATATCATGTTGGTACTGTACTCAGTTTGATAATGAGGCAGAAGATTGCCCTTTGCTGATAGCGAGGATGCATGAAAAGGAGGTACTCCATCCCCCTTCGACCAGAATTTACAAATGATGAGGTCTGAGCCGCGTGAAGAAGACCCAAATGTAAACATGATGCTTAGGAGTAGTATGACCATGGGAGACGATAAAGGGAAGTAGCCAAAAGAAAGCACGTGGGTTCATAAGGCTCCCACAAAGGAACTCGAGTTTGATTTAGAACACATGAAGGAGACATTCATGGAAGCTAAGAAGAGCTTCACGGAGGCCTCCACTTCAAGTAGTAAGGATCAACTAGAACCAAGGATGGATCCTTCAATGCTCACTACCTTTCTGGAGACATGCATGAAAGTGTTGCACGACAAAAAGGTAGTCAAAGGACTACAAGAACTTATCACTAGGTGCGTGGGGTTAGGAGAACTGTGCATGGTCCGGAAACTTGGAAAGCATGCATTGCGCATAAGAAGGGAAATGAGGTTGACTGCGCAAATAGGTGAGTATGAAATGGATCAGGTAATCCTGGATCTGGGATCAGACATGAATGTACTACCAAAGAAAACATGGGAACACATGGGCAGACTTGCACTACAATGGTCCCCTATTCAGTTACGAATGGCAAACCAATAAAAGATTTTGCTTGTGGGAAGATTACAAGGGGTAATAGTCGATATTGAAGGTGCGAGCGCGCAGGAGGATTTTGAAGTGATAGAGATTGTCGATGAACAATCCTTATGCCGCACTACTAGGAATAGACTGGGCCACTGATATGAATGGAGTCATAAATTTGAAGAAGCGCAAAATGATCTATGAGAAAAAGTCACTACGCATGGTAGTACTGCTAGATCTAGCCAAAGGAGCAGGATACAATGAACTGATGCATGACGATGATAGTGATGATGATCTTGATTGTATTTATAAGATAACTGTGTTAGAAGAATATTGGGTGAATCCGATTGCAGATGGAAGGATTTCATGGGAGCGTGAAATCTCCTACACTTTGGATTCAGACGAAGAGATAGAGCAATGGTAGAATAGGCTGCACGAAGTAACAATGCTTAATTGTAACATGATGGTTAGATCACTGCGTTGCGTGACAACAAAGGCAAGGGAGATGTCGACATTACTAGAACAACACATTACTAGAATAACAACGATTCGATGCACTGAAGTGGGCACTAAGCGCAACACTCGAATGATGGTGGGATACGCATCATGGAAATTTTGAGGACTAGCACAGGTGTAGAAGAATGATGCGCCTACGATTTTGGAAACCACAAATATGACTATTCGACAAATATGACGGACGAGATGACCCACGCCACACATCTCACGAAATGGACCAAGGTCTACGGGGAAGAGCCACAGCGTGAATGGGTACATTTGTTCTACCATACCCTGGACGTCATACCCATGAATTGGTATACCGAGACGAAACTCCGCCATGGTACAGATGAAGGGGATGTCTTGCACAAGGGATTTTTGTTAACGTTCACATTTGAAGATCGTTGGTCAGATACTGTTGATAATGCACTACAAGCAGTAAAAGTCGCTATCTTCAAAATACCACAGGAGCCAATGGGAGTACTTTAGCCAAAATGGGCAACATAGTTAAGTAGCGCACTAGAGTGTTATAATGTGAATGTTGAGGAGGATGATGAGGACCCACGGAACATTAACATTTCAAAAACAGAAGGCTATCACGAGATTCACAAACCATCACTTGAAGACCTCGACATCACCGCGCTGCTAAAGACAAAGTAGGTCAATATTGGAACGGAAGCAGAGCCGAAGTACACAACGCTTGGGGACTATTGGGACGATGCCACGATCGATAAAGTCATTGAGTTACTCCACAAATACCAAGACTTGTTCCCAACTAAAATTACGGACTTAAAAGGGATTGTGGGTGATTTAGGGATGATGAAGATCACCCTGAAACCAATGCGAAGCCAATTAAGTAGCGGCCATATTGCTTGAATCCAAAATACAAAGAAAAGGTCCATGATGAATTAGACAAAATGCTCGTAGCCGGAATTATTGAACTAATGGAAGAATCTGATTGGGTGAGTCCTATGGTAGTATAGGAGAAAAAATAAAAAGGTGAAATAATAATATGCGTAGACCTCAGGAAGCTGAATGACACCTGTGTACATGATCCATTCCCAACACCATTCATAGATGAAGCACTGGAGAATGTTGGCGGTCAGGAAGCATATTCGTTCATAGATGGATTCTCAGGGTACCACCAGATCAAGATCACACCGGAAGATGGGAGCGAGATGACCTTCGCAATAGAATGGGGCTACTTTCAATACAGCGTGATTCCATTTGGACTGAAAAATGTGCCAGCTATATTTTCGCGCATTGTGGTAGCTGCATTCAAAGAATACATCCACTAGTTTTTGGAGGTCTATCTGGATGATTGGACTGTCTTTGGATTAGTTAAGCATCATGTAGCGAGCTTACGCTTGATGCTGGATACTTGCCGCTGACACTAGATTGTGCTGAACCTTAAGAAGTGCACATTCCTCGTCCCCTTTCGAAACTTGCTGGGACATGTGGTGTGAAAACAAGGACTGATGGTGGACCCTAAGAAGATTGCTGTTATCCTAAATTTGGAAGCACCGCGAAGTGTTAACCAACCGCATGCTACCTTGTGACACACTAGATACTATAGGAAGTTCATCAAAAGTTATGCCCAAATAACCATGCTGATGGAAAAGCTATTGAAATAATATGTCACATATTGCTAGAATGATGATTGCATGAAGAGTTTGGATGTCCTGAAGGGGAAATTGGCCTCCGCTCCAATCCTAGTCTTCCCGAAATGGGATGTGGAATTTCATGTATATTTTTATGCTTCGTGTATCGCGTTATGCGCCATACTCACACAGGAAGGCGTGGAGGGTGTAGATCACCTGATTGCGTTTGCGAGTCGAAGATTGTCCAAAGTAGAAAAGAACTACTCTACCATTGAGCATGAGGGGTTGGAAATGGTGTACATGCTCCAAAAATACCAACACTATTTACTTGGAGGAAATTTCAAGATGTATACCAACCATTCAACGTTGAAATCCCTAGTGAGCAAGCCTGTGTTGGGGGGGCGAATATGTAGATGGATTTTACTGTTTCAAGAATATGATTTTGACGTCATAGTCAAGCCGGGATGCTTAAATGCAAGACTAGACCACTTGTCACGAATTGAGACAGGTGAGGAATCAACAAATTTGGAGGAGGGACTACCTGATGCACAACTCTTTGCAGTGCAAGTCGCGAACGGACACTTCGAAGATATAATCCATTTTCTAATAGTAGGGACTACACTAAAGGAGTACTCAATCCAATAGAAGAAGGAATTGGTGGTGCACGTGGCAGAATTTTCTGTCATCACGGGGCACCTCTACAGGATGGGCAACGATGAGGTATTGCGAAGATATGTACTTGAATTTGAACGAGGTCAGATCCTCGTGGAAGCACATGGGGGTATTGCAGGAGGAAACTATGCAGGACGCATGATCGCATAGAAGATTCTTCGCGTAGGGTTATGGTGGCCGAACCTGCACCAAGTTTCGAAAGTGCACTGTAAGGCCAACGATATATGTCAAAGGATGGGAAAACCATCGCGAAGGGATGAGATGCCACTAAATCCCCAAATGACACTGCAGCCATTTGAGAAATGGGCGATCGACTTTGTGGGCCCAATCAAACCTTAGGGAAAGATGGGTGCTCGCTACATCATCACCACGACAAAGTACCTGACACAATAGGTGGAAGTGTAGCCGGTTAAGGACTGCACAACCACTATGGCTGCAAATTTTTTGTTTGAAAACGTGTTAAAATGATTTGGCTATCCAAAAATCCTAATGAGTGATCGTGGAACACATTTCCTAAATGAAACCATTAGCGCACTCATAGAAGAGTTCCAAGTGTATCATTAGAAAAGTACACCATACCACACATAGGCCAATAGAATAGTAGAGGCATTCAATAAAATGTTGAAGACTGTGATGACGAAAGTATGTAACTCGTAGTGGAACGACTGGGACCTATGCGTACCTACTGTGTTATGGGCATACAGGATAACGTGTAAGAAACTAACGGGATAGACACCCTTCTGGATGGTCTATGGTATGGAAGCTATCACACTGATGGAATACATCGTACCTAGTTTGTGAATAGTAGCGCTCATAGGAATGACGGACTGCAAAGCTCTGGAAGAAAGGCTTGCGCAATTAGAAGAACTCAAGGAAGAATGGTTTCTGGCTGGATTTCATCAACATGTACAAAAACAATGTGAAAAGGCCTGGCATGACCACCATATCAAGTTATGCACCTTCAAGGTAAATGACTTAGTACTACTGTATGACAGCAAGTTTAAAAAATTTCTAGGAAAATTCAGAATGCACTGGCTGGGACCATATTTGGTAAAGGAGGTCACAAACGGAGGCGCGGTCCAGCTAGTCAAACTCAATGGAGAACCCTTCCCAGGCAAAGTAAACGATAGCCTCTTGAAACCTTACACGGGTGGGCCGAATCTCTGACGAACCGCTCACCACATAGTCTTCACAACCCGAGGAGCCAGACAAGGGCGTGAGACTATAAACAAATGCACTAGAAGTAGTTACCAAAGAAAGGACATGATTCAGACACGGATGATTCAAGCAAGAATGCAGTAAGTCCAACAAACTACAGAACAGTGCATTGCAGACCTCCAAGCAGTACAGACCAGTTGGAGGGGCTCTGCACTAAGGTCGCCGCACCAGCAAAGTGACTCGAGACGAGTCACAATGATTTTGTTGGGGGCCTGTTGGGCATGAAATCCCCCCACATCATGTTTTGGGACTCAAAGCCCAAGTTTTGGTCAAAGGTTTTGTAAAACTCTGCGAATTGAGGGCGCGAAGCGCAAAGTAGAGGTTAAGTCATAGGGCTGTCTGCTAAAGTAATGTAATGTAATATAAAGTCATGTTGGCCTACCCATGGTCCGCGGACCATGGGATTGTATAAATACAGTGAGGCTCTAAGTTGTAAAGATAACTAAGGAATAAGAGAGAAGAGTATGAATGGTTCGAGCTTAGAGTAGGATTCTAAGTATATTGGGTCGTAGTAGTAGGAAGAGGCTCTATAGTTGAGTGCGCAGAGGCCTAGTAGAGTCCTCAACTGAGTGCGTGGACCCCTGCAGCTGAGTGTTGAGGGTGATGTTGAATCTGTAAACGGGATTGAAGATTAATAAAGAGAAGTTGATTCTTATTTATGTGTATTTGCTGTACATTGCCTTCTTTACATTTACATTGGGTTATTTATTGCGCACACTGATATGGTTGTTGAATATGCTGTAATAACTATTAATCTTACACACACAAGTTAAGTAATCAGATAATAATAGATTAAATAGTAGGGAACTTTGGTATTATATGGTTTGTGACTCGAGTAGGGCTGTGTGGAAACAACATCACAGGTTGCGAGGGAATAACAAGTGCACATAGCGACGTGCGTGCAGGATCAAACCGCGGACCTCCAGAAGCCCATCAGACATCCCCGGGGTGTGGAAACCTGGTTCTAGCACCCTCCCATACTACTTCAGGTGAGATCTCAGTCCGCGCTCCATGGGCTGTTGTTGAAAGGGCCAGTAGTACCGAGTTTTGCTTGGCTAAATCACCTCTGAACCTGGGTCAGGCCCACAAAAGCCAACACTTCAAATTCTACAATGTCAATATTGTTAGGGTCTTCATATTCTTCAACAATGATATTTTAGCATTCTAGTACATTCTGTAGCTACAAAACCCAATCAGGATACCAAGTGAGTGGAAATTCAGTCTCAAAAATCTTCATTTTAACGATCTGAAGCGCTGTATCTATATATGGACAATCATATTCAAAGCTAAATGTCAATATAAACCCATCAACCATTTCTTCCCAGCTCACAATACCATTTCAAACTTCTGTTTCCAAATACCCGTTTTGAGGAATTGTCTCCAATGTATGGATGAACCCATGCACCCATTTTTCTCGTGGAATCTCCTTCCATGATGTCATGCAAAACTGGATGCGATTTCTAGGATCAGTTTGATCATCATATTTATTTGTCACGTCTGTGTCTACCTGACCAAACCTTACCCATATCAACCTTCAAAATTCTTGCCAAGTTCCTATGTTATTCTTATGTGTACCCAACCATCTAGCAGGAGTAGCTCTTAGGGCTATATCTAGGGCCCATAATCTTTGACATTCTAGTATGTTCTCTTCATATTATTCAATAAAAGTATTTATATCACCTAACCATCATAGTAAGGAAAATTACATACCTTATAGGTTATACAACAAAGTGACTTAGTTACTCTTGCACATCATCTTGTAGATACTTCATGTAACTTGTTTTGCCAATTTTCTAATTCTTATTCTGAATATGAAGCACAGGAGCTATCATGATCCCAGCTCAACTTTCCATCTGCAGTAGGTTCGATGCTTTTTTCTTCTTTGGATGTCACTTGATAGATTTTATCTATATCAACTATGCTATATTCCTCTTTAACTGGTTCAATATACCTTGCTCAATTTGATAGATCCACAGGAATTATCACTCTCATATTGTTGCTTTCAAATATCATTTGTGATCCAAATAGGATCCTAGAACACTCTCTAAGTTTTCATGAACTCTCTAAAAATCATGCAAAGATTAAAAATCTTGTGAAGATCGAGCTTATTGGAGGAATCCTCATGATAGTTGCGAATTGCGATCAACGTAGATCAATGAGGACCGTCGATCAAGCATGCAGAGCGTCGACCCATGGTAACACGCGCTGTCGCAATCGGCAAATACAAAGACAATTTCAATAAACGGGGGTCGTTTCTGATATGCGATTAGCGGCAAGTCGCTAATTGCATATTGCAGGGAAAACCTTTCAGAGAAGTGAGACCATAAGTACCCGGACTAGAAATAATTAACAAATGCAAAGGATATTGTTTTGATTTCATCAAGAGTGGGATTCCACAAGACTGATAGAATATTGGAGGGGCTTCGAGTGGTAAACGGTTTCAATCGAGTTCCGCTCGATGCCATACAACGATTGCCATGCGTCCCGGCGAAAGAGAGAGAGAACCACACACATCAGATGAGTAAACATCATGCTACTTAGCCACTTGATATGAACGATGATTGTAGGATCTGGGGCCCCCAGATCAATGACGAAGACGCGATCCGATGGACGACTGGATTTGATGAGGTTATAAGGCAAATTGTGCAAGATTTGAAGTCTGATATGGAAAATGCATTGGTGAGAATTCGTGTTTCATGGGTGTTCTTAGAGTAAACGGAAAAATGACCGTTTCAAATATTTCCAATGAATATGACACACTCATCCATTACAAAATAGGTGGCCACCTCCCTGTGAGGTGTTACACAATGACTGTAAACACCAAAAGAAGGGATTCAGATGGACAAAGAGACAAAGAGCCAGAGAGCGGAAATGAATAGTCAGGAAATAGATTGGCTTTAAAGCCACAGACTAACTGAGAGAAGAAATAATAGAGAGGCAGAGAGAAGAAGCAAGTGAGGAGCTGACCTAAAGAAGCAAAGGCAACGCTGAGCCAGAGTTAAGATAGAGATAGATAGATTCAGAGATTTCATGTACTCCAGAGAATTCTTGAGAGGTTCAAGTGAACTCCTCTGCACACATGTCATGTATTGAGTCTCAGATTGGGCTCATACTATTATAGTCTACAGAGATTGAGAGTTAGTGGGGAGAGTTTGTGTACTCAAAAGAGACTTGGGGGATACAAGTATAGTATTACTAATTTGTATATGTTGTGTGAGACTCAAATTGAGCTCACTGTTAAAAGAAAATCTGCTATGAAGACATAATAGAGAGGCCACCACTGAAGGCTGGACCAGGAGATGTAACCCAGGAGTATTGGGTGAACTCCTTATTAAACTTGTTGTGTTTATATGTGTCGTCTATTATGTTTTCTTTTACTGCTTCATTGTTTGTGTATTTCACAATCTTATCGATCTGTTGCACAAAATAACATGGGCACATGAGTCTGTAATACCTTTTTAATTGTCTTAGATCAATTCCATATCAAGTGGTATCAGAGCTTTAGGTTGCTAAGGTTAGAGAAGCTTGTGCTGGATTTTTTTTGTTGAATGCTAACTAGGACAAGGCTCAAATTAGGAGAAGGAGAGTTGGTTGAAGCTAACCCAAAAATTGGAAGAGTCTATCCTAGGAGGAAAATGGCAGAAGAAATTCCCTTGGAATCAAACTTCCAGTTCATGAACAGTTTCATGACCATGAGAGCCATGGTAGAAGAAATGTATAGAGAATTTAAGAAAGGTAGAGGTGAAGATTCATCAACCTCCAAACAAGATAAAGGTGTAGAAGAACCTCTTCTAGTTGCTTGCCCAGAAGGCAAACAAAAAGAAGAAAAATCCCTCTCCACCATCTCCCCCATCATCATCTTCATCTTCTTCACATAAAGAAATCCCTGAAAAGAAAAAGAAGAAACCTTCTTTGATTAAATTAGATGTGAAGTTTGATTTGCCAGTTTATGATGGAGAATTGAATGTAGAAAAGCTAGATAATTGGATTAGATAGATTGATGTATATTGCAGAGTGCAAAACATCAATTCGGAAAGGAGAAAGCTTCAGCTGGCTAGCCTACACCTTGGGGGAACTACCCTAGTATGGTGGGAAGGTAGGACACAAGCTAATTTGAAGAAGCATGGTAAAATTCTTTCTACCTGGAATGAATTTGTTTCTGCGATTAAAAATCAATTCTATCCACTAGATTATATGCAGCAAGTTGTGATGAGTTGGAAAACTCTTTGCTAATTAAAGGGAAAAGTGTACAAAGCTACACCCAAAAATTTAGAAAAAGAGCTTTGATTCTAGGCATTTCTTTAGACTCACTTGAAACTCTATTTAAGTAGATAGGTGGTCTACGCAACTATTTAAAGCACATCATTCTCATGTTTAATCCTACTAGCATAGATGAGGTATATGTTCAGGCTACACATCTAGAGGCTAGAGGCAAGAATGTGAACCCAAAGATTGGGGGATCATTAAAACCCATTGCAAGCAAGAACAATGAAAAGAAAAAGCAGAAATGGAAAGAGAGGAAGGTAAATGCAGTACAGAAAACCAAACCTTCATGCAGTCATTGCAAGAAGGATGGGCATGATGATGAACATTGCTAGATTTTGCATCTGTAGCTGAAACCTAATAAATTCGGTGGCAAAAAGAAAAAGACTGCTGTAGCTATTCATAAGGATTTGGGGTCAGACTCAGGGGATGAAACAACAATCACAACCACATGTATAAAAGGTAAAAATTCTGAAGCATCTACTAGTAATTCTGCACAATCTACTGGTAATGAAGAAAATGAGAGGAAAAGACATGAGTTTTTCATATTAGAGTTATTTCCAAGCATCAAAAGATTGATACTTTGTTTGATAGTGGCTCACAAGTAAACTTAATTTCTGAAGCAATTGTAAAGAAGCTGGGATTACTAACCACAACTCACAAGAAGCCATATCCATTGGGTTGGGTATGTGATAAAGCAAAGCTACAAGTGACTAGACAATGTAAACTTAGGTTTTATTTTGGGTCAACATTTGTAGATGAGGTTGAGTTAGATATCGTTCCCTTGGATATATGTGGAATTGTTTTAGGAAGTCCTTACTTGTATGATAGAAAAGCCATTTTCTGTAGAGTTGAAAACAAGTATCAACTTGTTAAATATGGAATTGAATATATTATAAGAGCTCATAAACTCAAGAATAATTATACTCTCATAAACTTGGGGTAGATGAAAAGAATTGTAAATTCATGCAAACAATTTTTAATGATGGTTGTAAAGGAAAAGAAACCTGATAAAACTAATGTATTTGAAGGCTGTGATGCTAAACAACAAGCTGATTTAGAAAAAGTTGTTTCAGAATATGATATGCTAATTCAAGAACCTAAAGGTCTGCCACCCAAAAATGAAATAGTACATGATATTAATTTGCAGCAAGATGCTTCATTTCCTAACACAGGAATGTAGAGGTTGTCTGCTTTAGAGAATATAGAAATCAAGAAGCTGGTATAGGAGCTGCTCGAGAAAGGGTTCATAAGACCTAGCACATCACTATGTGAGTCTTCAATTGTCTTGGTGAAAAATAAAGATGGCTCATGGATAATGTGCATTGATTACCGAGCACAGAATAAGATAACGATCAAAAAATCATTATCCCCTTCCTCGCATAGATGATCTACTAGATCAGTTGAAAGAAGCTATTTACTTTTCCAAGTTGGACTTGCATAGTGGCTACCATCATGTCAGAGTTGCAGAGCAAGATGCATGGAAGATTGCTTTCAAAATAAAGCAGGGACTGTATGAGTGGTTATTTATGCCTTTTGGCTTAACTAATGCTCTTGCTACTTTCATGAGAATGTTGAATGATGTACTCAGGCCTTTTATTGATGAATTTGTCATTGTATATCTAGATGACTTTCTTGTATTTAGTAAAACATGTGAAGAACATTTGAAGCATGTAAAGCAGACTCTAGATGTTTTGAAAAGAGAAAACCTTTATGTTAAGCTATCAAAATGTGAATTTGGCAAAATATCTCTGAATTATTTGGGTCATATTGTAGGGGGTGGTGAATTGAAGATAGATCCCTCTAAGGTTGCAGTCATTATAAACTGTCCTAAATCCAAATCTGCTACAAAAGTTAGAAGCTTCCTAGGAGAAACACAGTATTGGAGAAATATTATCGCTAACTTTTCCTTGATTACAACTCCCTTACATGCTTTAACATGATTGAACAAGGTGTTTCAGTGGGGAGGCAAACAATGGAAACGCTTCAACACCTTAAAAGAAAAGGTTAGTACAACACTAGTAGTAGCACTGCCCGATCTTCAAAGACCCTTTGAGATTGAAACAGATTCCAGTGACTATGCCATGGGAGCAGTGTTGATGCAACACGGTAAACCCATATGTTATCATTCTAAGACATTTAATTCTGCAGTAGTTAATTATCCCACATGTGATAAAGAATTGTATGCGTTAGTACAGAGTGTGAAAAAGTGGAAACATTTTCTAATGGGCAAAGAGATAGTTATACATACTGATCATCAACCGCTTCAATATTTACACTCACAAACTAAGTTGCAGCAATCAAGACATTATAGGTGGATGGGTTTTCTACAACAGTTTCATCTTGTCATTAGATATAAAAAGGTCATACACAATAAAGTTGCAGATATGTTTTCCAGACCAATCATAAATGCATCTACTATACTTAAGCATAACTCAGTAATACATGAAAGCTACTTTGAACAATATGCTCAAGATATAGACTATAAAGATGTATATGCAACTTTAAGTAATGGAAAAAAGGTAGAAGAATTGGATTACTATATTAAGGACCAACTCTTGTATCATTTGGGAAAGCTATGCATCCCACAAACAGAGAGAATTAACATAATTAGGGAGGCACATACTTCCCTGATATCATGTCATTTTGGTGTAAGTAAAATAGTTGCACAACTGCAAAGATTTTGTTAATTGTAAAAAATGAATGAAACAATTTCTAGATATGTGAGAGGGTGTACCATGTGTGCTAAAAGCAAGCCCATCAATAGAAAACTAGGCTTGTACACTCCACTACCAATTCCTTCTCATCCTTGGGAAAGTATTTCCATGGACTTTGTTGGGGGACTGCCTAAATCTAGAAAAGGTCATGACTATTTATATGTTATTGTGGATAGGTTTAGCAAAATGTGTATTTTAATACCATGTAACAAACATATTACAACTGAACAAACATCAAAGTTGTTCTTTCAACATGTATGGGTTCATTTTGGATTACCCACTTCCATTATATCTGATCGAGATTCCCGATTTGATGGGAAATTTTGGTCGAGTCTGTGGGAATTGATGGACACTAAACTGAAGAAGAGCACAACTTTTCATTCGCAAATGGATGACCAAACAGAGGTGATCAATAGGACAGTGATCTAGTTGCTCAGGGGCTATTTCAACAAGCATCCCAAGTCTTGGGATGAATATTTATGTTATGTACAACATGCTTACAACCGTGCTAAACATTCTTATACACAAAGATCTCCTTTTGAGACTTGTTTTGGTTTCATACCAAGGTCTCCCTTGGATTTTGTCTTTGGTAAAGACATAACGGTTGATGGACACAACGATGTGGACAAAGCAACCAATTTCATTGAAAAAATCCAAGAAATTCACCAGACAGTGTAGGAACAGCTAGAAAAGAGCCAAGCCAAGTATAAGGCAAGGCATGATAAGCATCGAATTGAGCATAGTTTCCAACTTGGTGATCAAGTCTGGCTATATATCAACAAAGACAAAATGCAGTGAAGGTAAGAAGCTAAAGCCAATAAGGTATGGACCTTTCAAAATACTTGAGAAAATTGGTGAGAATGCTTTCTGCCTTGATTTGCCAGCTTACATGCACATCTATTCAATATTTAATGCATAAATCTTGAGACTATTTGAACCTTCATTGGTTGAAGATCCTGAAGAGCAGAGTCAATTTCCTTTTATTGATGATCAATTACCTGAATATCTCAATGAATTGTAGGAATATACAGTTGTGGACAAGAAGGTAAGAACTATGTGCATAGAGGATGTTGAGTGCCTCAGGATTGGACTCAAAGGTTCAAAACCAAGCAGTGCAAGATGGATAGAAATTGGGCAAGTGAGGAATCTATATCCTCACTTGATTGATGCTTAAAAACCAACTTTTGGTGGTCCAAAAGCCTTTTCAATGGGAAGGCGTGATCCAAATAGGATCCTAGAACACTCTCTAAGTTTTTATGAACTCTCTAAAAATCACGTAAAGATTAAAAAATCTTGTGAAGATCGAGCTTATTAGAGGAATCCTCATGACAGTTGTGAATTGCAATCACCGCAGGTCAACAAGGACCTTTGATCAAGCGCGCAGAGTGTTAGCCCATGGTAATGTGCACTGTCGCAATTGACAAATACAGAGACAATTTCAATAAACGAGGGTTGTTTCCAATATGCGATTAGCGACAAGTCGCTAATTGCATATCACAGGGAAAACCTTTCAGAGAAGCAAGAACACAAGCACCCGGACCTGAAATAATTAACAAATGCAAAGGATATTGCTTTGATTCCATCAAGATTGGGATTACACAAGACCAACAGAATATCAGAGGGGCTTCGAGCGGTAAGAGGTTTCAACCGAGTTCCGCTCGATGCCATACAACGATTGCCATGCATCCGATAGAAGAGAGAGAGAACCACTCACATCGGACGGGTAAACATCATGCTACTTAGTCGCCCGATATGAATGCTGACCATAGGATCTGGGGCCCCGAGATCAACGGTGGAGATGCAATCCAATGGATGACTAGATTTGATGAGGTTATAAGGCAGATTCTGCAAGATTTGAAGTCCGATATGGACAATGCATTGGCGAGAATTCGTGTTTCGGCATTCTTAGAGTAAATGGAAAAAACGACTATTTCAAATATTTCCAGTGAATTTGACACACTCATTCATTACAAAATAGGTGGCCACCTCCCTGTGAGGCGTTACACAATGACTATAAACACCGATAGAAGGGATTTGAACAGACAGAGAGACAGAGAGCCAGAGAGTGGAAAGGAACAGTCAAGAAGCAGATTGGATTTAAAGCCACAGATTGACCGAGAGAAGAAATAATAGAGAGGCAGAGAGAAGAAGCACGTGAGGAGCTGACCTGAAGAAGCAAAGGCAGCACTGAGCCAGAGTTAAGACAGAGACAGAGAGAGTCAGAGAGTCCATGTACTCCAGGGAAGGCTTGAGAGGTTCAAGCGAACTCCTCTACACACCTGTCATGTATTGAGTCTCGGATTGGGCTCATACTATTGTAGTCAACAGAGACTGAGAGTCAGTGAGGAGAGTCTATGTACTCAAAAGAGACTTGGGGGATCCAAGTACAATCTTGCTGATTTGTATCTATTGTGTGAGACTCAAATTGAGCTCACTGTTAAAAAGAAATCTGCTACGAAGACATAATAGGGAGGCCACCACTGAAGGCTAGACCAGGAGACGTAACCCAGGAGTATTGGGTGAACTCCTTATTAAACTTGTTGTGTTTATATGTGTCGTCTATTATGTTTTCTTTTACTGCTTCATTGTTTGTGCTTTTCACAATATTATCAATTCGTTGCACAAAATAACATGGACACAACCATGCACATGAGTATGTAATACCTTTTTAATTGTCTTAGATCAATTCCAGATCAATTTGCTTATATTTTTCAAGTTGGTTATAGCCATGTTCGCAAATTCCCAATATAATCCAAGTAATGTAGGATAGAGGTTACTATCATCCACAATTTATATTACCTCAAAATTTGTAGTAGGGCACACCCATTCAATGTCCACTATAATTCCCGATGGTCTTCCTAGAGGAACAATCTTATGTTGATTCACCATTCTCAACTAAATAGGTGACCATTGCAACTTTTGTTTACCCATTAGCTCCCATTTTTTCTTTGTTAGGACATTAGCTTTAGATCCTAGATCTAAAATGAATTGGTCCATGTCATATTCTCCTATTTGTGCACTAAGCCTCATTTCCTTTCCAGTTCTCTTTTGTCTATATAAATTGTTTACTTCACACATTTCACGCTGCGGTACTTCCTTAGATGCGCATGAGTCTATCAATTCCTGCAATTCTTCTACCACTTTATGGTTTCTCAAGGAATTCATACAAGTTTGTAGGAAATATTTTAAAATACCTGGATCCATATCTTGTGTCGTAGTTGGTATTATGTTGTTGTTATTCTTCTGGTCCGGCTGTGCATTAGATGTTGAAGCTCCTGCATCCATAAATCTTCTCTTCACCTCCATAAAGACTTCTTTTTCCTTGTGAATATCCAACATCGGTGCTTTATCTGTAGTATTTATAACCCATGTACCTTCATCTACCTTCTTCCCATCTTCTTTGTCATTTCCTATGGCAGCTCCACTCCTTGTTACAATATTGATTCTAGGTTCATCTATCCTCAGTTCCATAGTCATCATTTGAATTTTCTGGGTTGACTGTGGATTCTTGTTTTCTTGAATTTTAGCTATAAGTACCAAACACTCTTCAATGACATGATCAAATGTTTTACAATACTTACAGGTTGTAGTTAGATTTTGACAATCTCTTGCAAAGTGACCTGCCTGGTCGTAGTTATAACAAATAATCTAACCTCGAACTCAAAAAACTCTACCACCTCGAACTCATCATGCATAGCCACCTCGACCACCATGTTTTCCACTTCCTTCATGTCCTTATTCTTTGGCTTGCATTCTGTATGTATCATCACCACGATCGATCACCAATTCATAGGCTTGACAATTATTTTCATCATGCCCCATCGACTTACAAAACTTGCAAAATAAATTCTTTGTAGTCTGCACATATTTTTGTAACAAATGGAAATCTTCAGAGCGATGTTCACCTCTAGTTCTGCATATCTCGCACCATAAACTAGATCCAACATTCAAAGGATTAGGTGCTCCGCTAGCTATGCAATTTCTGAAAATAAGACATTGCTCTTTAGGGTGATCTTCTGCTTTGTGTTTTGTACACCACACTTCATCACAAATTTCTTTACTCTTCTTCATATCCTGTAATTACAGAGTCAAATTCGCTACCTCACTCTGTGTTTCCTACATACCTACAGTTGTATCACTTATTAATGAAGCTTCTAAGTTTATTGCCAACTCCAATGCTTCGGCTTGAGTCTCTATTTTCTGTTGTGTCAAAGGTAATCTGATGTGTGGCAACAACACAACCATAAATCATTCCTTGTGTTGCTGTGGAGCTATATTGAAGCTCACCTGATCCAACAATACCTTGATCCTTTGATTAAAATACCATACTAACTCAGTTGACCTTTGTTTGATCCCCTTTAGTTTAGTGATGCATTGTGACTCAGATTTTGGTTTCTTGAATTCTTTTACCAATGCTGATGTAATGTCTGCATAAGACCTGATCTAGTTGCTTGAAGATTTCATATACCAATTTAATGTTAAATATATGAATTTTGTGGTAAGTTGTGCCTTTTTCACATTTTCATCATGGACCTGATTTGCAGTCCATACTACTTCGTACAATAACTAGAACTGTTCTAGATACTTTGATCCAGTTCCTTTAAAGATTGACAACTTAATATCATCGACCATCATTCTTCTCGAGGGAGAGAGGGAGGGGGAGGGGGATTCATAAGGGGAGGGGGATGGGGGGTAGGAGGGTAGGGGGGCGGGTAAAACCAAAATTTGTTTGACTCTGGCTAGATTCAAGCTTCAATGCACTTTTAGGCTAAAAGGGTGAACAATGTGGAGGTCCTTTAGGATTCTCAGGGGGGTTTCCTTCACCTTCAGATTCACTAAGTAGAGGGCTATAATCATTTTCTATGAAAATATTAGGATCTTGGCTACGAGATCTCTTCTTAGTGTCTATATACCTTTATCTACTTCACGTTGTTCCAATCTCTTCTTCATATCTTTTTCCAAACAAATCTACTAATTTGACTGCATTCAAAGAATTCCCTTTTCACACAAAAGCATTTTAATTGATAATTTCAAATATATCAAGTACTTACCTCGCAGTCCCTTCAAAAATTTTCGTTCAGCTTCGCTGTATGACATAGTTGAATCTACCACGAACTTAGTAATAAATCCTCCTAAAATACTATCAACCCAGAAATCAACAAATCTTGAAATTCTGTTAGTGTTCTTTAGGTGCTGTATCAATTCTGGAGTCTAATGCTTAGGTTCATGTCCTTTAAAACAATTCTTTCTCTGTCGACCTTGAAATCCACAGGAAATTAAATCAAAGAAAAATTTGTACTGATATTCAAAAATATATCGCTGTAACCACCTTTTAGATGACAGTTTAGGGTTTGTTCTCCTGATCTACAAATTCTCGTTTCTTTTGTTCTACCCATTGTTGGATTTATTTCTTTGATGGATGCCAAAACATATCCCTCAAACAGATCCCAGTCCTGAAAACATCACCATTTGTTGTCTTAGGTTGGGTTGACCTAGGTTCGGTTCTTTTGCTGCATTCCAACAAAACCCTCAATCACTAGCCCTTTCAGCAATGACCTGCATGCAAGTCGTAGTCTCACCTGAAGTGACAATGGGAGGTTGCAAAAGTAGGTTTCTACAACCCGAGGGATTCTGCGAAGTGCCACTTTTGTATTTTCTTTATGCTTTAATTCTTATAAACAACTTAGCATCAAAAAATTACTTCACACTTGTAGATTACTTTGCATAGTTAAATTCATCACTTAACATGTCATAAACATTCATAAAATGTGCAGTACTGAAATAAAGTGTAGATAATAAGCAAATAAACACTTGAGACATAGATTTTACCATGGTTCATCCCAATGTGGGACTGTGTTGACAATATCTGTTTCTGATAATATAGAATTTGGCACAACAAATAGTTCTTCCCTGCACACACAACTGCATGGTGTCTATGCACTAAGCTGTAGACCCAGGCATCCATGCACACAGCTGTGGAGTCTCACCCTTCCTCCAAAGTACAATCCACAAAAATATCACATAAACATATATCTGGATAGATTCAATTGATTTGATGCCTTATTTATTACTCATCCCTATATATAATATTACATGAGGGATTTAGATCACTACATTACCATGGACTCGATACCATGGTTTCTGAAATGCAAGGGGCTATGGCCCAAAATCAACAAATTTACAATATTTTAATTCATTTCCAAAAAGGAAGGGTGTGGTGAGGTAAAATTATATGTGTGGACACAAACAATTCCTCTAGCCTAATAGTGGGTCTAGCCACTAACAAGACATTCTATGGAATATTTCCTTAGGTTATAACCAATCAAGAGGGCCTACCTCTTTGCACGTTTATCCTGTTTGGTGACAACCTTGCTTGCTCACTCCAGCTATCTCCCATTTCCTTCTTCGAACACTTTAAACAAGTAAACAACAAAAAACTACAACCGTGATAATATAAAAATTGTAATTCAACCTACTTAACAAGTCAAGAAATATTAAGCGATAAATATGTGAGATGACACATTATGTAGGAAATCAATCGATAGTTGCATATATATTAAATCAAGAAGAGATTACAACCATTGTCTTGACATTGTTGTTCTCCTCTAAAAAAACCAGGTTCCCACACACTTCCGTTAGCATTCCATGATGGCCTCAACAATGATCGTTTTAAGGCTCTTCCCTTTAGGCTTCACACTAAACCAAATTCTCACTTCTCCCTCACACACAACTAGAGAGGTACAACTATGAATAGCTTGCTGTTTACTCCAAACATAATTAGCACTAGCACACCAACATTAAGACTAGCTTGTGCTTGGGAAAAATGGAGGTTTATGTAGAATGAATGGATGGGAGATGGTTCCTCTTCTCATGGGAGAAGGTATTTTCTCTTGAGGTAGTTCCATCCTTATAGGGGAAAGGAGCCCAAACTAACATCCTTGACTCCATCCAGCTCAACCATTTACCAGACTTCCGTTACGAAGCTTCTAGAGATGGAAGCTTCGGCTCCTTATTTAAAAACTTTCCAAAAGAGGATTGACATGACTAAAAAAAAGCTAAGTCACTCCGGTTGGTGCTAGGGACAGTGTTAATCCCTACATATTGGCATGAGGAGGACAACGGTCATTAGTGATGGTCTTGTAAACTGGGAAAAACATAAGATTTTTGGGAAATGGTGCAAAAGGGAATTGTTTTGCTCATGAAGAGGGATGCAATGGGAGTTTCTTTACGAAGGGAAAGAATGTAGTGTTCACTATAGAGTTCCTCTAGGATCAAGGAATAGGGAGTACAAGGACAGTGAAAAAAATGCTATGTAACAGATGCCCCCCTAAAGCGTGAAGGCCAAACTAGAGTGAGGGATGAAATGCTTTATGAATTAGTGCGAGGAACAAGAGTCTGCTGTTGAAAAACCTACAAGCAAGTATAGATACATATACATAACTAAAAACTCTATCAAATGATACATGAATCATGGCATGGATGCAACCATCCAGAGAATGATCATGTAAATGAATCCAGGCATGGGCACAACCATCCAATAAAGAGGACCATATCGAAATCAAGGTATGGTCACAGCCATCCAATAATGAGAAGGATCACATATGATAACTCATGATATGGTTGCAACCATCCATCTAAGAGAGATATGTATATCAACATAATCATGTCACACTGCTTTGCAACCTGGAATTTTTAATTTGAGCCCAGGGTCTTGCGCTCCAACACGAATTGATGAAAGTACAAATTCTAACATGTGAATAGATATGTTGACGTCAAACATGCTAGAAAATCACTTGATTACCAGCCAATGATGTAAACTATTAACAAGTGCGAGAGAAACCACCAATAATGACAATGGTACTCAAGGTACTATCAGCAAAATTCACGGAATGTGAATAGAGGAACTGAAGTCGAACACCCGTGAAATCACCTGATCGAAAGACAATAATATGAACTTGTCATTGAGTGCGAAGAACTCACCATTAGGGCATGCAAGCTATAAAGTACTGGAACAGAGTCTCTCGGTCAACTTCTCAGATAATGAGTTGAAGTCAACAAGAAGAAACCATGTCAAAGGAAGGCCATAATGTATCCCACATCATCGACACGAGACAAAGGGATACAAAAAGATTTTGGATGATACAGAGAATCAGAGGTAAGGGTAACTGCAGAAGAACAACTCTTGAACATATCGACGAAATGACGTGGAGTTTGGCAGCTTTTGGACCCATAGGATTGGTGGTCATAATGACATGGCAGAGATAAAATGGAAGGAAAAAATGAACAGCCCAACCTAGGAAGGTCAACGATAAAAAGGAGGATATCCCATCCCGACACGAAGCAGAAAGTGTCATGTTCAAGAGTGAGTTGCTAACACAACTGATTGTATTTCCAAATTTCCATCCACCATTCCTGGCAGGTACGCCAATTATTTTTTAATCGCAAGCTTGAAGGGGATAGCATATTCTTCCACTGTAAGTTCATCCTTTGGACGAATCCAACCTAGTAAGTTTAACGAGCCCTAGGAAGGAGAAGCTCATGTTCATCATGGTGATGAATCCGATGTTGTTTAATTTTAACGAGTCCGACAAAGGTGTAACTCGATATCTTTTTAATGTTTAGAGAGTTTGAAAAAGACATGGAAAAGAAAACTCCACATGGTCCCTTTTCATACATTTGTGTCTCTTGAGCCCGAAAATATAGAAAATGATACTTGAGAGAACCGCTTGACCATTTCAATCAAGGAGTACGTTTTTCATAAATAGTGCATCCTAGCCCTAAAAAGGGGTAAATGTATACTGGGCGCATGATGTTTTGCATCCATTAACGTGTTCGAAACAACAAGGGCTCGACTATCCTTTTGTGTTTAAAGTGTTGAAAAAGAGCTTGAAAGTGGACCCACCATTTTATTCTAACTTACAAGTCAAAAGGGAAAACTACTCGGCAATATTTTCATTTGAGTTTTACGAGTTGAGAAAAGAGCTGAAACCTGACTTGGCATCATCGTCGAACATCCATCATCTGTTGCTGTGCAAAAGGGTAAATTTCATTATCCAATTCTTGAGGCAAAATAGGTCAAAATATTTAAAACCCTAATATTTCATGAAAAATTGAATAAAAGGAGGGAAAAGTAAATATTTTTTACCATTTACCATTTTACCTTGCCATGAAAAACTTTTCACCCACTTTTTCCCTATTTTTTCCATTGCCAGATGGGGAAGATTTCGATGACGAAGGTAAAAATTCAATTTTTAATTTTGTGATTTTTTAAAATTGTTTTTGATATATATGTGTTTATAAAATTTTGTTTTATCAATGCAGATGTTGGACCAGAGCGTCCTGCCGGGATTTCCCTGATAGTCAGGTGCGTCACCCGCCAGCTTGATGTCGCTCCTTACCAGTAGTGGAGTGACAACAAGGAGGAGATCGCGAGGAACCTTGAGGGGTTGACTTGTGGTATCCCAGAGTATGCCTAGGTGGGAGACATCGCACACTAGTACTAGAGGAATAAAGTGGGAGTATCGGACCAGATCCACCGATTGTTAACTCATGTTGCACGAGCAGTTTCATGCTACCATGATCACCATGATGATTAGTTCTTAGGTCCAACATTTTACATGTTTGTGGCTTGCGTGCCACGAATATATGAGGCGTGCTAGCCACTAATGTTATGAACACACATATTATTTTTTTGGGGTTTTGATGTATCAAACATTATCACCATATATATATATATGTTTCATTTTCTTGCTTACTATGGTACAAATGATTTGTTTTGTCTTTTCACATGTTTCATAAATGTCTATCCAACACATAATTAGCTAATGCATCTATCAATGTATTCATGGGTCCAGGAATATGATGATATGTAATGTAATACAAATTCCTTTCCAGTAGATGAATACGCAGATACATTCTCAACATCTGATGGTTTCTAATGGAATATTGCCCGTTGAGTTGAAGGACAACACACTATGAATCTAGGTTGACAACCAATTCGAGAATGTTAAGAGCAATGGATTTTGATAACAATTTGATGACTGCGCTGTATTCAACAATGTTATTAGTTGTGCGACCTAAAAAAATACCTTGAAGGTCAATCAACTCACCATGAGGGTTATAAATGGCCCACATTGTGGAGGATAGATTCCGGGTACTACGAAAAGCACCATCAGTGAAACTAATGTGAGGAGTCACAGACATCTGCAAAGCAAGGAAAACATAGTAAACATGAAAGCTGTTTGAAAACTAACACACCAAACCACACTACACAAAAATGAATGACACATTAATGTACATAAGTAACCATGCCATATGACCTAAGCATAGTACTTTTTGATATAAATCTTGTTTCAGGGCTTTTCCAAATGATTGCCTTCATAATCAATAAGCTCATAGGTCCCTTTTTGGAAAATGCGTTTAACAATGTAGGGCCCATGCCACACGGGTTCAAACTTGCTTGCCCCCATCTTATCATTAGATTGATCGTACAGTAAAACCAAATCACCCTCAGAGAACACGCAGGGGGAGACTGATTGATTGAAATGGGACTTGACTCGCTTCTTTTGTGCTTCGATGACCAAAGCAGCGAGACGACGAGTCTCATCTAGCTGCTCTAAATATAAAAGGAACTCTTCCTAAGGTGATGTTGCATGGAGAAGTTCGACAACTAGCTTGAGTGAAGGAATTTCACATTCAATCAGTAATGTTGCTTCCAGATCGTAGACAAGTTGGAATGGTGTGAAACCAGTTGCGTCCTTGGTTGAGGTTTGGTAAGCCCACAGAGCTGAAAAGTGCATGAAATGCCAATTGATTTGTGCATCCCAATAGTACGCTGAAGCATTGTAACCAAAACTTTGTTCATAGCTTCAACTTGGCTGTTGGCTTGAGGGTAACACGGGGTTGAGCCATCGCGGTGCAAACCCAACGTAGAGGTCAGCTAAGCCATCATGTAATCTTGGAAATGGGAGCCATGGTTTGTGGCAATGGCTTGAGGTACACCAAACCTAGAAATAATGTGATTGAAAAGAAATTGAGGCACCATTTTACCGTTTGCATAGTATGTAGGCAATGCTTTGACCCATTTGGTGAAATAATCCACAACAATGATAATATAACCATGCCCCCCAACCGAGTGAGGGTTACATGTCATATAGCCAATGCCCCATTTGGAAAAAGGACCAACGGTAATAACAAGGTGTAAGTGAGTAGGTGGGGCGCTCATCTTGTGTTGGTGAATTTGGCATTCATGGCACTTGCGAACAACAAGGATGCAGTCCTTAAAAATGGATAGCCGGAAATAACCAGCGCGAAGGATTTTTTTAGTGATAGCATTGCAAGACATATGACCACCACATGCTGAAAATGGTAGTCATTGAGAACTCTCTCAACCTCCTTGAGAGTAAGACATCGACGAAGAACTAAATCGACACCGACATGGTATAAAGTATTGCCAATAACACAGAAGGGTTGGGAGTGATGCCGAATCTATTAGCGATCATCCTTAGTCAACGCAGACCAGAACGTGGACATCAGGAGATACATGATGATACCACCAAACCATGGGTCAAGGGTGCTGATTACGAAAACAATATCATCCAAAAGCTATTCATCTGCACCAGTGGGGAGAGATGTAGAAGGAAGGGAGAAATTTAGCTCGGCAAAAACTAGTGATTTCTTAGATTTGGTAGTAGTAAATACCAAATCGAATTATTGTAGGATGACAATCCATTTAGAATAATTGCCCCACAACAACAGACAAGTCGAGATGTAGGTCATGGGGTTGCATTCATAACTCAAAGTAGTAGTGCATAAGAGAATGTAGTGCTGAAAGTGTTGACCAACCTGTACGACAGCCAAAGCCAACTTCTCGACATGGGTATAACATGTTTCAATGTCGAGGATATTATGACTAAGGTAGTAGATAACATGTTCATTGCCTTCATCATCATCTTGTACCAATACCATAGCAATGGTGCTAGAGGCTGCAACCAGGTAAAGGAAGTAATTGCGATGATAATCTGGAGGATGTAACAAAGGAGCATTTATGAGGACAACCTTGAGTTCATCAAAAGACTTTTAGGGAACCTCATTCCGGATGAAGGGAATTCCTTGTTTGAGCAGCCAGGTAATCGTGAATCTAGCCCAGCATAATTGGGTATGAAACGACAAAGGAAATTTTCCTTTCCCTGTAGGCTTCAGAGTTGGTGTACTAAAGATGAAGGGGGTAAATTTACAATGGCCTCGAATTTAAGCGGATCAAGGTGAATACCATCCTTGGAAATGATAAAGATGAGGAGTCGTCCGAATTCAACGTAGAAAACACATTTATGCAGGTTTAACCGAATGTTGTAGTGTCTACAACGAAGAAAAATGTGTTGAAGATGGTTAGGGTGATCTTGGGGCTTATGAGAATGAGCGGGAAGGTCATCCAAGTAAGGCTGAATGATGTTGTGAATATCGTGAAACACATAGGACATCACCCGCTAAAATGTAGGCCTAGTATTTTTGAGGCTACAAAGGGAGCTTTTTGTACACGAAAGTACCCCACGGACAGATAAAAACTGTCTTTTCTTGATCGACCGACGCAATGTTAATCTGGTTGTAACCAAAAAAATGTCTTTAAAGGAAAAAATTTCGCTCCCAGCACATTCATCCATAATCTGATCAATGAAGGGAGTAGGATAGTTATCTTTAGGACAAGCACGATTGAGATCATGGTAATCAATGCAAATGCATATCGTACCTTGCTTCTTTGTCACGGAGACAATATTTGACACATAATCTGTGAGAGAGATCAGATAAATGAATCCAAATTTGAGAAGTTTTTCAACTTCACCCTTGATAGTGACCGCTTTCTTAGGGTGCACTAGGTGGAGCCATTGGTGAATGGGCTTCACGTGAGGATAAGTTAGTATTTCATGCAAAATGATGCTAGGATAAACGCCAGGCATTTCTTCATATGACCACGCAAACACATCATGAAATTCTTAAAACAGATGAGTATAGGTATTGATCTCATCCAGAGAACAAGTTACCTTGATATGGACATGTTCAACGATACCAAGTTTGATAGAAATATCAATTGGCATCGTTTGGGTAATATTACCCAAATTTCCTTCCGACCATACTTCATGAGTCAGGATTGCTTTTGAAAGCAGGAGGGAAGGAAATTAAGGATAGAACTCCTTGAGACTAGTAGACATGACCATCGGGTGAGGCAGGAACAAGGAATGATGATGAGTATTGTTCCAAGGTGGTTCCTCGAGAGACATTAATTCCATGATACTTTTGTCAGCAAGAAAAGCCTTGGCTAAGGGATCAGGATATTCCGAAGCGCCAAGCCATGGGGATTGAGAATACGTATCGAGAGAAGTTCTAGAAACATGAGAATCAAAGGATATAGAACTTGATGTCGAAACAATTTCCACGTAATTGATTTTGGAAGGACTAAGTGGCATAACCTCACCCCAAGTACTAAAAAGATCTGGTGACGGTATGACCCAAGGATAAGATTTAACCAAGATCATGTTGACAGAGGAAACATGAGGAGGTGGGAGCGGAAAATTCCCATCAAGGCAGAATATTTAAAAAGACCTACCCCCACACTCTCATAAGGAGCACCAATGTGCTTGATACACAGAACATTACCATCCGAGGAGGAAGAGGCAAAGAAGGACAATTAGTTGACTGTGATGATATTCCCTTGATGGGGAAAACAAATCACGCAGAATAGGGAGGAGGCTGCAGCATGCATGGCATGGGTCCAGCTCAGCTCGAGTAGAAGATTATAATTGAGATTAGCATCAACAATCTCTACCTTGACATGTAATTTCTTGCCCTCCAAAGTAATGACAAGGTTGGGTATGACACCAAAGGGTCATGAATCGTGCCTGTCTAAAGCTTCCAAAGTGTTAGGTGATTGGTTCAAAGTAGGAGAACCAATTGCCTTCTAGCAGGTGACTGACATGATGCAGGTAGAAGCACCTTCATCAATGAAAATCCTATGAATGGTTTTCTCATTGATGATTACCTGAATGAGAAAGGAAATCTGATGAGGTAGGCATGGAACGTGGTTCTCTAGATAAAAACATATCAAATTGGAATCGATAGGATCAATACTCCCAATAGCCGACAGAAAGGATTTCTGTTGAGATGGACAACTCTGGAGTACCTCGAGAACAAACATAGATGATGGTGCCTAAGACAAATCCTCAACAATATTATAGCGTTGAGTGGCTCGAGCATTGGGATTGTGTTAGAGTCGGTCTGTTCAGCCCTCCGTCAGAGATCAAAACCTCTTTTGTTGCATTTCATTTTAGGTGTCCCATTCTGCTCGATCACCTACATTCCATTTAGGAGCATCGATCCTCTGACGGAAGGGTATTGTCCCCATACTTCACTCATGTCATTCACCTGCTGGTTGATGTCTGTTCATTAAAAAGCATTTACGGTCTTATTTTCATCAAAGTTGCAAAAGTTGTCTTTAGGGTTTTAGTGTCAAGTAGGTCTAGGGTCTCATTAGGATTTTGTCAATAAATGCTTCAAAGTGTTCGATAATCACCAGCACGCCATGAGGATGTTCCTAATAAGTTTTCATTCCACAATTTTCATCACCAATAATGCTGAGAATGATTCTTCTTCAAAACTTTGTTTTGAAGAAGAAATCGTTAAAATTGTTTTTTGTAATAAATTTGTAATTGTTAAGGTTTTTTTTGAAGTTCTATAGTTCTTTAGGTGCAACCTTGGTTTCCTTTGCCAAATTCCATGTCATCTATCCCTGCAAAAAATTTCCAAGAATTTCATCATTTCAGTGAAAAAACCGAAACAACCAAAAAACAGAGTTTCTATTAAAAGTTGGAAAGTGCCAAAGTTTAAACATTACAAAAATGGGTTTGACAAAAGAAAAATCAAAATCCATGGCTATATGAGATATTTTCCATTTTGAAAGCTCATTGGTATGCCAAGAACAAATAGGAGGCAGCTCCAAGCAATTTTTGGTGAACAAGTGAGAAATTGGGCGAAATTTGAAGAAAACTGGCTGGCGCGATGCATTGAGCATAAGGCGCGACGCATTGGGGTGGGGCGATGCACTGGGAGCAAACGCATAGTGTTATTTTACACGGGCGCGACACACTGGGTAGGCGTGACACTTTGGGCGAGCTGCGCGGCGCATACCCTTAAAGGCTCGAAACTACTCAAAATTTCTCCAAATTGCCAATAATTCACACAGATTTGCCAGGTAGAGCCTCCATCATTGCATTTCATCCAAATTTGTGCTATGATATGATGATTGATGAATCGTGATGGTCTAAACCCTACCATGTCAAAGTTCTCACATAAAAATGGCTGCCTAGGGTTTTAGCAACTACTTGCCACCAAGTTTATCCTCTTTCCATCATTCTCTTTTCTCCCTTATTCCATATTTCATTGTCCCCTACCCCATAAAGTTACTAAACCCCTATTCCAAATCCCCTTTCATAGATTTCCAAATGTAAAACCCCAATTCCCAATCCTATACAAAATTCCCAAACCCTCCTGTATTTCCCTAACCAAATCTATCCCAATAGTCCCTAATCCCTCATTATTTTCTTCTCCCCTAACAGTCCCTTTTTCACTATTTTCCCTTGGTGGCAGAGGTCAAACACATTACTAAAGGGTAGTCCAAAACAGTTTCATTCACCAGCATCCATTTCTTCAAGGCAATTTGTATAGCAGTAGTTATGTCATCCGGTCATTCATCGGACTATGAAGTGGAGACCCAAAGTGACTCACCCATGGAGGGACATGCACCCCGGAGGCCTCATAAAGGTGGCAGACATGTTAGAGAAGAACCAACCACCCTTACTGAATTGTAGGCCTTCCCTCTTGCCATCTCTTGTTTCCAGTTTCAGTCATGTTATGAGTTTTGTGAGAAGGTTGCTAATGTTCAATTTCATCATGAGTTGGCTCACTTGTTTGTATTGCATTTACATGGTGATCAAGTTACTTTGGCTGGTGTCACCTTCACACTTACACCAAAATCTATCTAACTAGCAACCGATGTACCTAACATTGGAGAGCCATGGAACAAGAGGCAGAAGATTGACCAGCAGCATTATGAGCCATATATTAAACCTGGTTTACTAAGGCAGCTCAAGAGAGTGTTTCCTTTCTGATATCTCAAAGATGAATATGCTCCACTAATGAAATTAATCATGAAGTATTTTAGTTGTGAAGGCCGTTTCTCCAGATTATATGCTTATCACATCAGGTTGCTCATGCATTTCACTCAGGTACGGATGATGAAAATTCCTTATTTCATATGCCGAAACATAGAAAGGATGGTTGTCCTTGTTTAGCACAAGACCCCTCAGCAACGGTTCAACAATATTTTCCATTTTTCTCTCATCAAAATTTTCGTGGTTCATCTGCTTGGATTACAGGGCATCACTTGGGATGATTTCATCTCCTGTGAGTTTTTCAGAGCTTCACAGGGACCTCCAATGGCTGGGCATGAGACAGGTGGACCTTCTCATCAGCATGAGGGCCATGATCCACACACTGCTACTATACCGGTTTTCATTACTTATCAGAAGGGCACTAGGAAGTTATTCACGACAGCAAAGCGAGTGTTATCTCCACCCAGTGTGGAAGGGGCCTCGCTTCTGACATCAGCACCACAGGTATAAGACAGAGGCAAGAGGCCAATGCAGGATGAGGGGCCTTTAGGTGAGCGCGACTTTATTCTTGTTCAGGATGATGATACAGACATGGGCCCGCAAAGTGCACATCTTAGAGAGATCATCCAGGAGCAACGAACAGAGATAAAAGCCTTGTCCCTCAACTTGGAGAGGGCCAAGTGGACTATGAAATACTTGGAGTAGAGGAACAAACAGCTTGAAGATCAACAAGCAATCATGGAGTTACAAAACATCCGAGAGAATCGTCAAGGTGCCCAAAGAAGGAGGATTGAATTCACTTCATTGGAGCAAGAGATTAATGATGATCGGGTGTCTTGGCTCGAGAGAATCAAAATCCACTTGGAGAGACTACTGGATGAGGCCGATAGGGATAAATCATTGTTGAGACACATGGTTTTCCATTACAGGGTGCGAAATATGAGTTCCAAGGCATGAATAAGGAATCTAAAGGCAAAATTGAAGAAGGCAACAAAGAAGCAAAAGAGGCAAAAGGAGCATGATCTTCTTCAGATATTGGCTGAAGCCTCTTTAGCCTAGCATGAAACTTGATAGAGAAGGTCCAACCAAAATTTCAAGAAATTTGGAGCAAGTTTTACATTTTTGAAAATTTTGCACTGAAAAACAAGTTTTGCCTCCCTATGCGCCGCGCCACGTGGCGCTCGCTTTTGCTAGAGGGCTCCAAATTTCAAAAACTTTACATTTTTGGATTTGCAATGAAAAATTATGATTTTTGGTGCATTTCCAAGAAATTTGGGCAATTTTTGAGTCCTTAAGAAGTCAAAAACACTAAAAAAATGACCTCTCTGCCCCTATTTTGACACACAAGAAGCAGTTCTGGGAGATTTGATTTTTGGAGGGGAAAATTGACACCAAATTGAAAAATTCCACTTGGGTTGGAAAGTAGACAGGTAGGGCTTTCCAACACGATATCATGAGCTTAATTTGGACTCCAAGAAGGGCCTCAAATTCAGCTCCAAATGGTGCGACACATAGAGAATCAGGCACGACGCATAGAGGATTTTTGTCTTATTTTTCACTGTATAGCTCAGAAATTTGCCCAGTTTTGACTACTTTTGCTTTTTGATGTAACTATTGACCTATATTGATGTGTAACTTGATGACCATGATGTAGTTTTGGTACATATTTACTTGTTCTAGAGGATTCATTCACTAAAAAGTGAAAATTTAATGAATGAATCAGTTTCCTACCATATAGAGGCAAGTTGTTTGATTGCCTAGATTTCAGTGCTTTGTTTAGAATTGGTTGAAACAACTCCTAGAATGATGAGCTCGACCCATAGAGGCATGGGAATGGGTTATGATGGTCTATATCATGTATTTTATGAGTCATTTTCAGGGTTGGACACTTGGGATTTCTTAGCACATCATTATACATTTTATCTTTGCATTTTTGGCAAAGGAAAGACTAGGGTTTTGCAACACTCGTTGGGATCCATGTGGCTCTGTGTTTTGATGGTGTTTTTCTCTATGTAATTGTAATTTCATTGATTTTTATGTGTATCATTTTCCCTTCTCTTTGATTCTAAAATTAAACAAGTGAGTGATTAAGGTAGAATTCACTGGACCGCTGTGCTCTGCCTTGAAATTTTGTTTAATTTTCAATGTTTTCATCCGTTTGAGGAGGACTCTTGAGACTCTCTTGCCCTCCTTGGATCATTACCAAATCTGATCCATGCATTCATTCAATCTAAAGCATCAAAAAGATTGCCTTCCTTGCCCCAATCAGAACTCTGCAAAAACTAGTCCTCATCCCTGGACCCAAATTTGCCTTTCCCTTTTTCCAACCAAAATATCCCAAAAAATCAAATCAAATCCTTGTACTTCATAGCTAGCCTAAGATTAGTTACTAGATCAGTCATCTCAAGCCCTATCTGATTATCTTTTGTTGAGATTGACTCGGAGAGAGCCCTCTCCTGTCGTCGTAGGGCTAGCTACGAGGATGAGCGTGGTTTGATGTGGACCTAGAAGCTTACCTTTTTAGCCTGAGGTAAATCTAGGCTCTAACATAGTGGCGACTCCACTGAGGATATTGTTTGTTAGTATTCTTCATTTTGAAACTACAGATGGAGTCTGAAGATTAGCCATGTAGCCTTCGAAATGCTTTTGCTTTGCATTAGCACAAGTAGATAAACACTACTTCAGTCAATCTCTGGTCTAGTCTCATTAATGGAAAATCTAACCTGCAACTACCCCGGTGCATTTGATGATTCTAAGTTGTGGATGATAAGCTTAGGATTTGATAGGCTGAGAAAGTTGTTTATGTCCATTTGATCATTTGAAAATAGCGCACTGGCTTCGAGGAGATATACCAGAGCTAACCCAGATCCAAATCCTCCCCCTGTCTACGAAAATCCCAATTTGAATCCAAGACTTCTTCATCAAGAGAGTTCTAAGACTCTCGTGTTCAAATCCTGTTCATGCCCTACAATTTTCAAGTATCTTGAAGAGCTTGATTTTGATGCATGGTTTGAGTTATCATTGTTTGAAACCAAATCCGAAAGTGCTGTTAGTTCCATAGTCCCGAATCCGGACTTTGTTGCAGCTCTTGAAATTGAAAAATCCAATAAGGCCATTGAGAATTTTATTTTAAGACAGCTCCAGACTGAAATTGAGGCTTCAAATATCGCTGATTTTCTAGAAAATGCATTTGCCACCCTTGGATCTTCCATCACTACATTCAAATCAAGGATTCCAACCGAACCACCCTTCATTCCCACCATCCTTGTTTAGCCTATTGTCACATATCAAAATTCTGCTGTAAATTCACCTTCATCTACTCCTTCTACATCCAAAATTGCTTCTCCTCTGCACACCCCGCCTCATACACCTCACACATCGGCTGCACACTCTCCCCCAACATCCCCTTAGACTGAATCCACCAAGAGTGATGGCTGCTCGTTTTGCACCTCTCGTGCTGCCTCAAGTTTTAGATGATATGCCTGCAGATTATCAGAGAAAAATTCCTTTGTTTGATGGCACTCCTCACAGCATTACCGCTCAACAACATGTGGACAGAATGGTAGATTTCTGTGACCTTCATGAGATCGATGTAGAAAATATGACAATGAGATTGTTTGCATAGACATTTAGTGGTGAAGTTAGGAAATGGTTCAGAGCTTTGCCCACTGCTACTATTGCTACATTGGACGATCTACAAAGACAATTCTTAGATCATTGGGAAATCAAGAAAAATCCTCTTCAGATCCTTCATGAATATGAACATATCAAGCGGAATGTCGGTGAGTCCGTTCAAGATTACTGTACTAGATTCAATTCAGTTTACGAAGCAATTCTTGATCATCTAAGGCCACCCGTGGGGCTAGCCATGATGAAGTTTCCGGATGGTTTTGATGCTGACATGGCTTATCAACTAAGAGAGAGAGAGAGCCTACCACAATGGAAGATATGCAGAAGATTGTGGTCAGTGTTGAAGCAAATCTACTGGCCAAGAGGGCTAGAGCAAGAGAAGAAAAGAAGGTCACAATAAAAGAAGAGTCGTCATCAACAGATCAATTACTTCGGAAGGTGGAGCAGATGTTTGAAAGGGTGAAACTTGATAAACCTGAACCACAAGTTAGAAATCCTAACTTCTGTGGCCAACAACAACCATAATATAGAATCAAACAAAGAGAACAGTGAGCCCAAGATCAGAAAGCTCAGCAGCCAGTACAACCACCTCTACAGCAAAATTTTGTGCATGGACCGGAATCCGATGAGGAAGAGAATGTGATAGGGGAAGAAAATCACTTCTTTACTCTAGATGATTTGCCTATTTATATTATTGAAGAGGAGTAATATGCAGAAAGTTTAGCTGTACACAAAGATGCAATTTCATTCTAGCAAATGACACAGTTTTGGAAGAAGAATCAGATGAGTACCAAAGAGTTTATATGAATGCTTTGTCCGCCCATCAGCGACAATATTCGCTTAGAAATTGACATGTGCCTACTAACCCAATTCAGAAGAGGAAGGTAGTTGCAACATCAAAGAATGATTCACCTGTTGTGCAACAGAAAGGGAAATAGGCAGTTGATCCCAATATCAGCAAATCACCATCAACAGAAAAATCAAATCAGCCAATTGTATCGAAGGAAAAGGAAAAGAAAGATGTCTCAGTCAAAGAGGTAGAAAAGATTTCAGCTTTTAGTTTAGAAAACGAAATTTCTAAATTGAAGGTATCCATTCCCTTGACTGAAATAATGAGGAACAACAATTATAGAGGGAAATTTTCTAAAATTTTGAATTTTGATCCAATGTCTGATATGGTGAATGTCTAAGATGATCAACCCGAATTGATTTTTGGGCCAGCATTGAATGGTGAGTCTCTAGATAGTGATGTGCCACCTTTTTATATCAGTTTAAGGTTGCATGATTTTGTGTTACATAATGCTATGTTTGATTCTAGAGCTTCCCACAATCTTATGCCGAAGGCTATCATGGAGAAGTTGGGTCTGGATATCACTAGGAAATACCATGATGTTTATTCGTTTGATTCCAACAGAGTAAGATGTATTGGGCTTATCAAAGACTTGGTTGTAAGTCTGGATCAAATCCCAATGAAGAATGTTTTGATGGATATTGTTGTGGCAAACATTCCTCCCAGATTTGGTATGCTTCTTTCTAGGTCTTGGGGAGCGAAATTGAAAGGGACATTACAACTAGATTTCTCCTGTGCAACGATTCTTGTGTTTGGCCAAATGAGAAAATTGTACCAGGAACAAAAAATGAAATACATGATTACAAGCAAGGAGAAACCGATTAATCATCCAATTAATTATGTACATACAGATCTAGAGTCTTTTGTTTTGTATTCAGATAGTTTCCATGATATAGATAGTCAGTTAGTTGAAGCAGCAAGTATTCCAGAAATAACAAAGGATTTCAGAGAAGTTTTAAGGAAAGAAGGACAAGAACAACAAAACACTGTTGAGCAATCAGCTGAAGATAATGGACAAGAAGTAGGAAAAACATAGCCAAAATTTCAACACTTAGAAGAAGATGAAGAGGGTATGTGGACCATGGATTTCGATGGTGCAGTGGGAAATGATGGTGCTGGAATTGGTATTTGGGTACGCAATCCTCTCTTCGCTTCGAACAAAGTGCCTAGTAATGTGCGGGTATGTTCTTACAAGTTAGCTTTTGATTGTTCAAACAATGAGGCTGAGTATGAAGCTTTGATTGCTGGCCTGAAAATTTTAAGAAACCTGAATGCCAAGAAAATTGTAGTCTATGGCGACTCCGAATTGGTGATTAAGCAAGTCAAAGGCGAATATCAAGCAAAGCATCCTCGGATGCGAGCTTACCAGAATGTAGTCCTAGATATCCTAAAATTGTTTTCAGATTATACCTTGATGTGTGTGCCTCGTATTCAAAATGGCATTGCTGATGCACTTGCTAAGGCAACAAGTAGTTTGAAGATTCCAATGAAATTCAGTAATAAATTCGAAATCCATGTCAAGCATCGTCTGACTATCCCCGAAAATCAGAGATATTGGCAAGTTTTCCAAGATGATGAGGAGATTGATGATTTTCTGCAAAACAAAGGTAAGTTCAAAGATACCTCAATTGATGTAGAACACGATGATGGTGAAGATGATGTGCAGATTAATCAAATGGAAGTGCTGTAGCTAAAGGATAACATTATTCCTAAAGGCTTGATACCTTTATAAGAACTCTTTGATCAAGATGACGTAGCCCACAAACTAACATTGCAGCCAACAGAAAAGGGTGTTGAAGAGGTCAATATCGGAACAACTGAAAATCCAAAAATGGTAAAATTGTCCAAAGCATTGCCACAAAAGGTAAAAGCCAAATATATCAGTTTGTTGTCATCTTTTGCTGATGTGTTTGCTTGGGATTATTTTGACTTGAAGACATATGATACCAATATAATTCAACACAATATTCCAACTAAGCCTCATCAGAAACCTTTCAGGCAGAGGTTGAGAAGGCTAAATCCAAAACTGCTGCCATCAATTGAAAAGGAGATAAATAGGTTGTATAAATCAGGTATCATTGTTCCCATCATATTTTCAGATTGGATCTCTAATTTGGTGCTTGTAAGAAAGAAGACATGTGAGATTTGCTTGTGCATTGATTTTAGGAATCTCAATAAAGTTTCAATGAAGGACAATTATCCATTGCCCAAAATGGATCATATACTTCAACAGTAGTTGGAGCATCTCGTATGTCACTACTCGATGGTTATTCTGGATATAACCAAATTTTGGTCCATGAAGATGACCAGGATAAAACAATGTTCACCACTCCGTGGGGAACTTTTCATTGCGCTAAAATGCCTTTTGGTTTGAAGAATGCGGGTGCCACATTTCAGCGGGAAATGGACTTGGCTTTAGCAAATGAGAAGGATTTCTTTTTGGTTGTGTACCTTGATGATCTGACCGTGTTTTCCAAATCAGATGAAGAACACATGTATCATCTGAAAATTGTCTTTCAAAAGTGCAAAAAATATGGTGTGTTGCTGAATCTGAAGAAGAGCTTGTTTGCAATGGATGAGGGAAAACTACTTGGGCACATTATCTCAAAATATGGAATTCGTATTGATCCAACACGTGTCGAAGGGATTCAACAAATTGACCTGCCCCTGAATAAGAAGGAGATTCAATCTTTTAATGGTAAGATGAATTTTTTACGCCGTTTTGTTCCTAATCTTGTTGAAAACCTAAGAGAGATTACAAACATGCTTAAGAAGGACAACCAAGTGAAGTTGATGAAAGAGACGGTAAAATCCTTCAACTTATTCAAATTGGCTCTTTCTTCAGCTCCAGTTCTAATTAGCCCGGATTACACTCAGGATTTTATATTGTTTTCTTTTTCTTTGGAGCATAAAATGGCAGCTGTATTAATGCAGAAAAGAGATGAGCACGAAAGACCAATTGCTTTCTTCAGCTGAACTATAAGAGATGCAGCCTTGAAGTACAACATCATTGAAAAGCAAGCCCTTGTGCTTGTGAAAACATTGAAAGATTTTCGGGTATATATTCTGCATTCTCATACTTTGGCTTATATTCCTAACACTGTTGTCAAGGATGTTTTAGTGCAGACAGATCCGGAAGGAAGACGAGGCAAGTGGATTGCAGCTTTGTTGGAGTGCGATGTGGAGATAAAGCCTACCAAGCTTGTTAAAGGATGAGGATTAGCAAAGTTAATGGTTGAATCAAACTTGCACGTCTTAGACATAAATCTGATCGATGATATGTCCGATGAGAATGATGAAAGTTTGTCAATTCAGGTATTCAAAATGTTTGTTCTTTCCCCATGGTATTCAGATATCATATATGTGCTGTAGAATTTGTCACCACCACCCGGAATGACTAGAAACAAAAGTAGAACTCTCAAATTAAAGGCTGTAAAGTTTTACATTCTAAATTCTGCACTTTATTGGAAAGATCTTGGTGGCATTTTGTTGAATTGTTTGGCGGAAGAAGAAGAAAATCAGGTCATGGACGATTTCCATAAAGGAGATTGTGGCGGCCACCTTTTTTGGAAAACAACGCCAAATAAAATTCTGAGGGCGGGATACTATTGGCCGACATTGTTTGCTGATGTATATAAGGTTGTCAAGAGATGTCATAAATGTCAGAGTTTTGAAGGAAGGCAGAAATTACAGCCTTTGCCCCTTAAGCCCATTGAGGTGAGTGCCCCTTTTTAGCAGTGGGGGTTAGATTTCATTGGTGAAATTCATCCTGCTTCTTCAGGTCAGCATCGGTGGATTCTCACGGCAACTAGGATTATTTCACGAAATGGATCGAAGCAATTCCCACCAGGCAAGCTATGGATGCCATAATTATTTCATTCCTTGAGAATAACATCTTGTCTCGTTTTGGTTTCCCGAATAAGTTAATCACTGATAACACAACAACTTTCAAATCAAAGAAGATGATTGAGTTTTCTAACAAGTATAAAATCCTTTTGGGACACTCAACTGTCTATCATCCGTAAGGCAATGGGTTGGCAGAATCTTCTAACAAATCTTTAGTCAACATCATTAAAAAGCTGCTGGAAATAAACAAGAAGAGTTGGCATAAGAAGTTGGTCAATGCACTTTGGGCAGATTGGGTCAATCAAAAGAAATCCATTGGTATGGCTCCCTTTGAGCTTGTTTATGGCATTGATACAATGTTTCCTACCTCTCTAGCAGCTCCAGTAGTCAAACTTCTTTAGGAGGCCGACAATGAAGAAGATCATATGCAGAGAAGATTGAATCAAATGGTCCATTTGCACCAGACAAGAGAAGAAGTTTTCCAAAACACATTAAAGTTGCAGGAGAATATTAAGAAAATCTATGACAGAAAAGCAAAGGCAGACAAATTCCAATAGGAGGAAGTGGTGCTGAAATGGGATGCAAGGAATGAGGAAAAGGGTAAACATGGTAAGTTCGAAAATCTTTGGAAAGGTCCCTTCAAAATTGCTGCATATCGTGGTCATAATGCTTTTCTTCTGAAGGAAATGAATGGGGAAGAATGTCCCGGAGGGCCCTTCAATGGTCGGCTGCTCAAGCGGTATCATTTCTAAGAAATTTTCTGCTGCTTGCATTGTCATTGGATATACCATTTTAATTTTAGTTTCATTGCAAGAGTGTGCTGTGATCTTTTCTTCAGTTTGGGGTCCGAAGTGAAGGCTATAATTCTGAAGGATGATTTCAGATTTGGTTTGAGTTTGTCAAGTCAGTCTTTGAGTCATTTTAAGTTCAAAATTGATTCTTGTTATTGAGTTAAGTTTCATTCAAATAAATTGAGTCAAAAGTTTTGTGTGGATTTCTCGAAATAATGGACTCCATAGCCCGATGGATGAAGGCATTGCCTACTCTCCCATAAGTCTGTAGTTCTTGGCACCTCCAAGGAGCTACCATCCCCATTGGAGCAAATGTTAGAGTCGGTCTGTTCAGCCCTCCATCAGAGATCAGAACCTCTTTTGTTGCATTTGATTTTAGGTGTCCCATTCTGCTCGATCACGTGCATTCCATTTAGGAGCATCAATTCATTAAAAAGCATATACAGTCTTCTTTTCATCAAAGTTGCAAAAGTTGTCTTTAGGGTTTTAGTGTCAAGTAGGTCTAGGGTCTCATTGGGATTTTGTCAATAAATGCTTAAGAGTGTCCGATAATCACCAGCAGGCCATGAGGATGTTCCTAATAAGTTTTCATTCCACAATTTTCATCACCAATAATGCTGAGAATGATTCTTCTTCAAAACTCTGTTTTGAAGAAGAAATCATTAAAATTGTTTTTTGTAATAAATTTGTAATTGTTAAGGTTTTCTTAAATTTCTACAGTTCTTCAGGTGCAACCCTGGTCGCCTTTGCCGAATTCCATTTCAGCTATCCCTGCAAAATTTTTCCAAGAGTTTCATTATTTCAGTCAAAAAACCAAAACAACCAAAAAACGGAGTTTCTATTAAAAGTTGGAAAGTGCCAAAGTTTAAACATTACAAAAATGGGTTTGACAAAAGAAAAATTAAAATCCATGGCTATATGAGATATTTTACATTTTGAAAGTTCATTTTTATGTCAAGAACAAAGAGGAGGTAGCTCAAAGCAATTTTTGGTGAACAAGTGAGAAATTGGGCGAAATTGGAAGAAAATTGGCCGGCGCGGCGCATTGAGCAGAAGGCACGTTGCACTGGGGAGGCGTGACACACTGGGAGCGAACGCACAGTGTTATTTTACATGGGCGCGATGCACTGGGTAGGCACGGTGCATTGGGCGAGCTGCGTGACACATACACTTAAAGGCCCGAAACTGCTCAAAATTTCTCCAAATTGCAAATAATTTGCACGGATTTGCCAGGTAGAGCCTCCATCATTGCATTTCATCCAAATTTGTGCTATGATATGGTGATTGATGAATGGTGATGGTCTAAACCATACCATGTCAAAGTTCTCACATAAAAATGGCTGCCTAGGGTTTTAGCAACTACTTGCCACCAAGTTTATCCTCTTTCCATCATTCTCTTTTCTCCCTTATTCTAGATTTCATTATCCCCTACCCCCTAAAGTTACTAAACCCCTATCCCAAATCCCCTTTCACAAATTTCCAAATGTAAAAACCCAATTCCCAATCCTATACAAAATTCCCAAACCCTCCTATATTTCCCTAACCAAATCTATCCCAATAGTCCCTAATCCCTCATTATTTTCTTCTCCCCTAACAGTCCCTTTTTCACTATTGTCCCTTGGTGGTAGAGGTCAACCACATTACTAAAGGGTAGTCCAAAACAGTTTCATTCACCAGCATCCATTTCTTCAAGGCAATTTGTATAGCAGCAGTTATGTCATCTGGTCATTCATCTGACTATGAAGTGGAGACCCAAAGTGACTCACCCATGGAGGGACATGCACCCCGAAGGTCTCATAAAGGTGGCAGACATGTTAGGGAAGAACCAACCACCCTTACTGAATTGCAGGCCTGCCCTCTTGCCATCTC
Source organism: Pinus taeda (assembly GCA_000404065.3). Lineage (NCBI taxonomy): Eukaryota > Viridiplantae > Streptophyta > Pinopsida > Pinales > Pinaceae > Pinus > Pinus taeda. Next base: position 58,404 of record APFE030973567.1, read on the forward strand.
TTGTTTCCAGTTTCAGTCAAGTTATGAGTTTTGTGAGAAGGTTGCTAATGTTCAATTTCATCATGAGTTGGCTCGCTTGTTCATACTGCATTTACATGGTGATCAAGTTACTTTGGTTGGTGTCACCTTCACACTTACACTAGAATCTATCTCACTAGAAATCGACATACGTAACATTGGAGAGCCATGGAACAAGAGGCGGAAGATTCAACGACAGCATTATGAGCTATATATTAAACCCGGTTTACTGAGGTAGCTCAAGAGCGTGTTTCCTTTCCAATATCTCAAAGATGAATATGCTCCACTAATGAAATTAATCATGAAGTATTTCAATTGTGAAGGCCGTTTCTCCAGATTATATGCTTATCACATCAGGTTTGTCATGCATTTCACTCGGGTATGGATGATGAACATTCCTTATTTCATATGCTGAAACATAGAAAGGATGACCGTCCTTGTGTAGCACAAGATTCCTCAGCAGCAGTTCAACTGTATTTTCCATTTTGCTCTCATCAAAATTTTGGTGGTTCATCAGCTTGGATTACAGGGCATCACTTGGGATGATTTCATCTCCCGTGATTTTTCAGAGCTTCATAGGGACCTCAAATGGCTGGGCATGAGACAGGTGGACCTTCTCATCAGCATGAGGGCCATGATCCACACACTGCTACTATACCGGTTTTCATTACTTATCAGAAGGGCACCAGGCAGTTATTCGCGGCAGCAAAGCGAGTGTTATCTCCACCCGGTGTGGAATGGTCCTCGCTTCCGACATCAGCACCATAGGTACAGGACAGAGGCAAGAGGCCAATGCAGGACGAGGGGCCTTCAGGTGAGTGGGACTTTATTCTTGTTAAGGATGACGATAAAGACATGGGCCCGCAAAGTGCACATCTTAGAGAGATCATCCAGGAGCAGCAGATAGAGATCAAAGCCTTGTCCATCAACTTGGAGAGGGCTAAGTAGAATATGAAATACTTGGAGCAGAGGAACAAACATCTTGAATATCAGCAAGCAATCATGGAGTTACAAAAGATCCGGGAGAATTGTCAAGCTGCCCAAAGAAGGAGGATTGAATTCACTTCATTGGAGCAAGAGATTAATGATGATCGGGAGTCTTGGCCCGAGAGAATCAACATCCACCTGGAGAGACTGCTGGATAAGGCTGATAGGGATAAAGCATTGTTGAGACACATGGTTTTCCATTACAGGGCACGAAATATGAGTTCCAAGGCATGAATAAGGAATCTAAAGGCAAAATTGAAGAAGGCAACAAAGAAGCAAAAGAGGAAAAAGGAGCATGGTCGTCTTCAGATATTGGCCAAAGCCTCTTTATCCCAGCATGACACTTGATAGAGAAGGTCCAGCCCAAATTTCAAGAAATTTGGAGCAAGTTTTGCATTTTTGAAAATTTTGTGCTGAAAAACAGGTTTTGCCTCCCTATGTGCCGCACCACGTGGTGCTCGCTTTTGCTAGAGGGCTCCAAATTTCACAAAATTTACATTTTTCAATTTGGCATGATAAATTATGATTGCTGGTGCATGGCCAAGAAATTTGGGCAAGTTTTGAGTCCTCAAGAGGTCAAAAATACTCAAAAAATGACCTCTCTGCCCCTATTTTGACACACAGGAAGCAGTCTTGGGAGATTTGATTTTTGGAGGAGAAAATGGACACCAAATTTAAAAATTCCACTTGGTGTGGAAGGTAGACAGGAAGGGATTTCCAACGAGATATCATGAGCTCAATTTTGACTCTGGGAAGGGTCTCAAATTCAGCTCCAAATTGGCGCGATGCATAGAGAATCAGGGGCGACACATAGAGGATTTTTGGCTTATTTTTCATTGTATAGCTCAGAAATTCGCCCAGTTTGGACTAGTTTTGCTTTTTGATGTAACTATTGACCTATATTGATGTAACTTGATGGCCATGATGTAATTTTGGTACATATTTACTTGTTCCAGAGGATTCATTCACTAAAAAGTGAAAATTTAATGTATGAATCAGTTTCCTACCATATAGAGGCAAGTTGTTTGATTGCCTAGATTTCAGTGCTTTGTTTAGAATTGGTTGAAACAGCTCCTAGAATGATGATCTCGACCCCTAGAGGCATGGGAATGGTTTAGGATGGTCTATATCATGTATTTTATGAGTCATTTTCATGGTTGGACACTTGGGATTGCTTGGCACATCATTGTACATTTTATCTCTGCATTTTTGGCAAAGGAAAGACCAGGGTTTTGCAGCACTTGTTGGGATCCATGTGGCTCTGTGTTTTGATGGTGTTTTTCCCTATGTAATTTTAAGTTCACTGATGTTTATGTGTATCATTTTCCCTTCTATTTTCTTCTGAAATTAAACAAATGAGTGATTAAGGTAGAATTCACGGGACTGCTGTGCGCTGCCTTGAATTTTGTTTAATTTTCAATGTTTTCATCTGTTTGAGGAGGACCCTTGAGACTCTCTTGCCCTCCTTGGCTCCTTACCAGTCTGATCCATCCATTCATTCAATCTAAAGAATCAAAACGATTGCCTTCCTTGCCCTAAACAGAACTCTACAAAAACTAGGCCTCATCCCCAGACCCAAATTTTCCTTTCCCTATTTCCAACAAAAATCTCCCAAAAACTCAAATCAAATACTTGTACTTCATACCTAGCCTAATATTAGTTGCTAGATCAGTCATCTCAAGCCCCATATGATTATCTTTTGCTGAGATTGACTCGGAGAGTGCCCTCTCCTGTCCTCGTAGGGCTAGCTACGAGGATGAGCGTGGTTTGATGTGGACCTAGAAGCTTACCTTTTCAGTCTGAGGTAAATCTAGGCTCTTACAGATTGTACAAGGATTTCCTTAGCACACCTTGAGAGGGTGGTCGAATAGCAGAATCATGTTTAGGGCGCTCGTTATGAAGAGGGCTAGAATTCGAGGAAAAAGAAGAAGGGGTGGCCTCTTTTTCTTTCCAGGCTGTCGGAGCAGGAGTTTGGTAATCTTTTGATCTAGTAGCCACATTAATAGGTGTACTCATCATGAACACTTGAGATCCTGAGGAAGTGGATGATTGAGGTTGGCTGCCATTTGAGTTTGCTAAGATGGAAAAGACTCTTTTTGGACAACTGGGGTCCCTTTGAGCAGAAGACTAACTTCGGATCATCGGGACAATCCTTAGTATAGTGATCCTCCTCGCAAATGAGGCACATATACTTAGGCTTTTGTTGTGAAGAGTCATCGACAGACGACTTAGGAGGACCCTGTTGTAGATCTAACCCAGAAATAATATAGATCTGATAAGAAAATATAAGATAATGCAAATAAACCCAGAAATAGATAGAAATGATTCATTATTATCAAAACCCTTAAGGTAGGACAACACCATACATTCACTCCTTAAGGAAGGAGAACACTCCACAAGCCATATGCTTGTTCATACAAGAATACTTCTCTTC